>JAVCKT010110262.1:0-23363 GCA_032273925.1 Rhynchotus rufescens
GACAATTTGTTGTGAAAATGCAGGCGGCTGGGTTTCAACGCGTAGCCTATATTGTTCAGAATGTATTGACATAAATTAGGCCTATGCAAAATAATAATTTACAAATGTAATGTATCATTAGATACGATGATCACTTGGCAATGGCATTTACGTAGGTGAAGGTATCAGCCTCTCAGTACAGGCTTGAGGTTCATGTTGTTAAAAAAGTTTACATCTCTACTCAGTTTTGCTACATTTAGGGTTAGAATTAGGGTTGGATACGACCAAACTGTTACTACATTTCATCTGCAAATTCAAAGGAGTTTTTTTTTTTTCCAATGTAATAGAGCAGAGAACAGAGCTCACACACTCACATATTCCCTTTTTACCTCAGTTCTTTATCTTCTTCCTATGAATGTTTTTTTATTCCTGCATGCAGTGAGGCAGAAATAAGCTGCTCTAACATATTGGCAATGAGTAGATCGCCACTAAGAGACAAGATCCATAGGTAATATTCATTGCTGCTGCTGTGGTTCGGGTCCGCACTGTGCACGGTGACGTGAGTGTCCCTGGAGGGCTCTGCTGCGCCCGTCAGCCTGGGGGCGCCTGGCACTGCTCTTTGGCAGACCTCTGCTGAACAGCACACATGGGATTTTCCTCTGGTTTTCCCTCTAGTCACCCCATGGTGATTTGCTGCATATTTGTTTGTCGTGCGGTTGCACCCCGGTGACTGGGACGGGAGCCCTGGCCTCTCTAACTCTTGTTTTCCTACTGTGTGATCCTGAGCTGTGTGATCACTGGGGTGCCTTTAATCTCATTTCTTTATACAAATTCACATTTTTTTTTTTCTTCCTAGAGAAAAGATCATTGCATATGGACAAGAATTTTCACTGTGGCTATTTTTGTTACTTCTTCTCTTTTTTTTTTTTTTTTTTTCTTTTATTTACTTTCAAACTCTCACAGTACATGTGTGCCTGAAGGCCTTAGCTAGCTTTTGAGCCCCCTTGTGCTAGATGCTACACAAATCCAGTGAAAGACAGGACTTCTTAGGAAAAACTTGAAATCCAAATAGGCAAGATCGTATGTGTTATAAGGGAAAAGAGGAACAAACAGGTGAGGTGGCTTCTTTGAGGAGGTCAGTGGCTAAGAATAGAATATAGGTCTCTCGAAATTCAATCCCTCTGCCTAGCCACGAACCTATGCAACCTCTTCTTTATAAAGTATCAGTAATTCTAACTGGACAGACGCGGTGGCACTGTGTGACTTAGACTTATGTTTCTCTTATAGGGCCTGATCCTATTTCCTTTGTAATAAGCACAAAGACATCTAATGGTTCTCGAGTCCAGCTCATACTGAAGAGCAAATAGGTAAAGGGGACCTACTTCACAGAGCCTTACTCAAAAAATTCAACATCAAGTATATTTTCACAAATCAGGATTTGTTAATGAATATGCCGGGGACAAAAAACACAGACCCTCTAATTCCTCTATTTAGCCAACGAAGCTATGTAAGAAACATACTATGTATGTAAGTATGAACATACTATGTATGTTTCAGCTGTGTTATCTCATTCTTCATCACCTTAAATAACAGAGAACCGACCGTATTTATTGTCAGTTCTGCCAGCAATCTTACTCCAATGATCAACTTAAAATTCCAGGCAGCAGAACTGTTTTTTTGTAGGACTGGAACTAAGTGTCTCCCCATTTACTATTTTCAATTATTTTAGAAGAAAACTTGAAAGATATTTGAAAGGAACTAAATACATTTAGAATTATAGCCTGAATGATGGCCTGAAGAGAAAGCAGAAACTCAGAAGAAAGCAACTCAGAAGAGTGGACATGGCTAACAGAGGCAGATAAGAGCCTATTACTGTATATTTAAATTTCCTCTGTCACTTGTGGTCCCTGGAATTCAGTACTGTTTCATTTTATCTATAAGTCCAAATACCTCAGTTTTCAGCATCACCATATTAGTTCCTTTTCCACAGCTTTATTCTTACAGACTAATTCTAACCTGTTATTTATATATTATTTTTAATTTCATTTTATTTTTAGCCAATTATTTTTCCTCCTAAAAATACATGTAAGATGAGCACTCTTCTAGGAAAGGCTAAGGTTCTTCTGGTTTTGTGTCTCATGACTATCATTCACTTTAGATTTTTACTGCATCTGAATAAAATTACCTGCCTTGCACTTGAAGACATTCACGCTGGCGTCAAGATATGTCAAGATTTTTTACTGTGCCACCTCCAGTGAAGGGTTGTCAAGGTGAAAACACTACGTGTCATTCTAGCCTCCCACATCTCATCCAATTTTAATTGACTCTTAAATTGCCACAATCTCTTATGAGTACTGAGTTCTATAAAGTAAATGTTTATAATTCCCTGTTCCTTCAAAAGTAAAAGAGAAAGGAATACCTCAAGATAGAGAAATGCTGCACTTGGAGACTGTGGCATTTGCACCTATTTTGCATGGAAAGGAAAAGCCAAAAGGACACATTTCCAAAGGACTGAATTGCAAACCAACAGAGGAAATGTTTCCAGCGCCCGGAATAGAAGAGCAGAGTCGGCGAGTTCCAGTGCCCGGGCTGCAGGACTGCTCTTCCCCTTTTCAGATGAAACAGTTTCCTCCACGCCAGTCAGATGCTTCTGTAAATGGCCCGAGTCCTGTAATCCTCAAACAAGTACAACTGTTCACAGTTTAGAGGAAACAAAGTTATTTGTATATTACTGCACAAGTACATCAGTTCTCTCATTTGATTTCGATTTTTTATAAATAAACTCTCAGAGTGGCTAAACAAAGAACAAAGAATAATTATTAAAACGTGAAGAAATTCTTGCTTCATTAACTTCTATATTCATTTACTTATAACTGTATGAGATATTTTCATGCAGCTAGAGATACCACACTCTCTCCATTAACTGTGCACAAAAATAAGTTTTGAAAAAAACAGTTTTAAAACCTGCAAAGATCAAACAATTCCTACGTTAGTTGTTAGCTGCAGAAAAACCGCCACCCCTGAAGGTGATTTCCTGCTTGAAAAACCATAAGCTAATTGCAGAACAAAAGCTACAATTTGAGGACTTCTCTACCTTTGCAGTTACCACGCTGAGCATATCTGATGCAGCACAGCCTGTACACACCATTTGCACGCCTTGGAAGGAGATATTCAGCTTGCTGTGCGCTGCTAACGCCGCTGTATGGCACGATACAGCACGAAGCAAAGCAAGCTCCAGCCCTTCGTGTCAACATTTTCAGTTTCAGCTGCTCCAAAGTGCATGTATTTGGGTACAGAGTAGGCAGCCACTTTTCCAGTTAACTGTCATCTCCAGCGAGTCGCTTTCCACCTGCTGCTTTCTTGAAAAATCAAAATACTTCCCACTCTCTCCAAGTCAGTTACCAAGATTCAAAACCCATGGTGCCAGGATAATGTCTTTTACCCGACTGATACTGAAAAGAACAGTGTGAAGAGAGCAACAGGTAACCTCTGGTAATTATCAGATTTATATATTTGTAATTGAAATATATTCATTGCTGCTTATTATGTATATATTAACTGGTGATGATGACTCCTTATTGATTTTTTAAAGTCAAACATTCAGTATATTTAAGGCCCAAATTGAACTGAAATTCTTTCACAATTAGAATGAGGAAGACTAATTAATAAAAATAGCACAGACTGTAAGATCAGGCTGTGTATCGGTGCCCGGGGTACTGACTTTCTAAAAGTAGCTAGACAATATTGTGTGCAGCATGAGGTAGTTGCTAGCTTCATCCTCAAACATAAGATGCCCATAAGTCCAGACCTTACAACCATCCACACTAAAGGTCTCTTACTCTAACCCCTGGTATTGTGCTGAATGCTGCGGCCTCAAGCCAGTTCTAGTGCTCTGCCAGCTCTGCCAGGGCTTGGTTTTAAGGTAGACAAGATTCATAAAATCTTGCCAAAATAACAGTGGGCTTGAAAATTGTATAGCTGTGATTTTATATAAGTTACAAGAAAACTTTTTGAAACAACATTAGATATCTGATATTAGTAAAGTCAGAAAAGTTGATTTATACCAGACAGGAGGAGAAGTTTAATATAGTCTTTATTGGCCCAGAAAAATATAACTCTAAGGTGGAGTTCTCAGTAAAGTGACTTAAATCTGCATATTTTACAATAAGCAGAGATCAATTAGGATCTTCATTAATTTCTATGGCAAATACTATCTTATCACGCAGGTTTCACTGTAGCAAGCAAATTTCCCAATACTTTCTGTATATCAACTTTCCTTCTAAGAATTCAAAGCATTACACAACTAACGTGCTGGTCTGTGGAAATGCAAACTGAAGAATTTTGCTTATTTATAAAAGCAAAAAGAACACATATACAGTAGTTAGAGAAGATCTCAAGATGCAAGATGTGCCTATGAAGGCATTTCGGCTGTAAATTAGAAGTTTATAACCATCAGGAAACTAAGGTTCCAAAACAGCCTTAGAGCTGGAGGAATGAGGCAAATAACCTCGCTGGCTTTAGGATGGCACATTATAACTTTATGAAAGACATTGCATGGTTGCCTATAAAAGGGAACTAGACAAAATGACTCAGAAAGTAATTTCTAATCCTATGTTTCCAAATTCCACTTCTTTGTTTGGGGTTGCAGTGTGGGGGAGAAAGAAGCATTTACATAGAAAACTGAATCATTAATTCCATGACAGATTTTATAAGAGATAAAGTAAAGGAGAAATAAGGAATTTAGGGCCACAAAGATGACTAGGACCACAGTATCCAAGGAGAGGGTGAAGGCAGCGATGTTTAGGTTGGGAAAGACTCGGGGGGTTCTTATCCATGTGCATACATATCTGATGGGAAAACATGATGGGGCCAGACTCTTCTCAGGAGTGCCCAGTGACAGAATGAGAGACAATGGCCTCAAATTTAAATACAGGAATTAACATAAGAAAACATTTCTTCACAGCGAAGGTGGTGCAACAACAGAGACAGGTAGCCCAGAGGGACTGTGGAGTCTCCAGCTCTGGACATATTCAAAACCGGACTCTACACGGCCCTGGGCAACCTGCTCTAGGTGACCCTGCTTGAGCAAAGAGGTTGGACCAGATGATCTGCAGAGGTCCCTTCCAGCCACCTCTACTCTGTGCTTCTGTGATTCTGTGAAGGTAATACGTTTATATTCTTAGCCATCCAAAGATAAATAAGGAGAATGAGAGAAGTAAGAGGATTACAGGCTGGTTTCAACTTCAAGATGTTCTTTGCTGAAAATTATATTATATCAAGTTTGTCAGACACAGGTTAGTCAGATGCTTCCTACCAATACTTTTATGCTTTATACATCAATGGAGAAGAAGCAAACATTAAAATTGCATGAAGTAAAACCTTTGAGATAACAGGGACAGTAAAAGACGAGCCATCTATCTCCAATTTATTTTTAAAGCTAGTTGGAAACTGAATCAATTGATTTCCTTAAATGTAAATAAATGTTTATGCTGCCCTTGCTTATAAGGCTCTGAAATGGCATTTCATGTCATAGTTTACTAAAAAAATGCTATAGTTTTAGCTATAACTGTAGCTAAAAGCTGTAAGATAATGAATAGGAGAAAGGAAAACAAATTTCACTTTTATCGTCCGGAATGTCATTGAAATCTGCACGTAGTTGTGTCATTTGATAATGGGTGTTGTCTCCGCACAGGAATTTCCTCTTTCTTGTCCCCTAATGGGAAATGTGCCTCTGGGGCCTCAGGAGTGAATGGAATTTCCACCCAGCAACATTTCTCTGAAACTACTATCAGCTTTTGAATCTCCGTGTTTCTGCTGGTAATGGAATCCCACATATAAACCAGCTATACTAATGATTTTAGTTGCCTCCAGTACTACTTATGACTAAGTGCAAACCTCCTCTTCTCCCTAACTATCCCCCTTCTGAGGAACCACAAGCCAGCAAGATAACCAAGCATTTTTCTTGTCTTCTCAGGACCTCTTTACAGTGGAGCTAATTATACAAAAAGACACAAACACTTCCTTTGAGAGGTAACACAAAAAAATCAACTGTCTCTGTGCTTGGAAGCTTTAACTCCAGCACAAAACGTGTGTCCAAATGTGGACTGAGCTGCTCCCAATTATCTTTGCACTATGATGGAAGAAGGGAAGAAGCTGATACACTTTCTAAAATATGGATACGCATCCTATTACTTTTTCATGTTATATATTGCACAATGTCAGCCAGTGTTGTCAGAGCGCAAAAGACTACCTTCAGAAACTTCATTTCAGAAAAAAAAATGTGAAATTCAAAAATCCAGACAAATTACAGTATGAGCACTCTTACTGTGCAAACATTTAACCAAGAAAAGAGTTTGCTTTTTTTTAAGTTGTCATCCTCTGGTAATGCAGTGTACCACTCCTCATGCGCATCAGCTTGGAAAGTCCTTTCAAGCATCTCTTGACTGCTCAAGCATTGCTCCAGAGCTAACTGAATTTTCTGAAGAGCTTCAGTTTTGGATAGACTCTTAATTCACGTAACTATACTTTCATTTTTTAGTTAGCTAGCCTAGCAAAAGTATCCCCCCAAAACTGATTTTCCCTCTTATTTACTTACACGTACTCCTTAGGTTTTGGGACTTTCTAGGTTCACCTACTGCCTTGTGTGTGACAGCACCATACACTGAGTGGCACACATTCTAAAGGTCTGCCTGCCTGGGGGACATCACTGGAAATATTCCCTGCAAATCTTTCCCTTTCCAAGTTCTCAAGGGGTGCAAAGCTGTCCATATACTACCTGATTAAATCTGTGGGTTCTGGATATAACAGCACATCATCTCTCAGCAAAGGACCTAATGTCTGCGCAGGTTCCCTGCATAAGTCTTCACTTTCAAAATTGGAGTTAAAATGGCAAAATCACCTCAACCTTCCTGCCTTTGTTTAGTACCTACTTTCCTCATCTCTCTTCGGTGATGGCTAAAAAAGGGGGCAACAGACTCACCCTAATGATGGCTCTCACATTATTGAGCGCCATGGGCTGAGCTCTTACCAAGGAAGCAAATGTATATCTTAGATCCTAAGGTGACCAGCAGTATCTTCATACTTTTTTTGTAGCACAGGTTGAGACACTTGTGTAAATGGTGACAGAAAATGCTGTTGCTATTTTTTGTTTTACACAAAAGGGAGAGAGCTAAATTATTTCATATATCAACCAAGTTCTGAAAACAAATGTTGACATAAGTTTGCTCCAGACATATGCACCATAGGCTTAGCACAAGCAAAATAAACAGAAAATTCTCTTGAAATACGAGTGAAAATGTGATAATTCAGACAGGTGTTTTCCCAGGAAAACACGCTTTCAGAGCGAATAAACAAAAAGCACCGAGTCTCTGCGCTCCTTCATTTGCTTGAACTCATCCTGTCTGAGAAGCTGCTGACCTTACAGACTGTTATTGGTATGCCCATCTTTCTGGCTCCTAGACTTTCTTCCAAGTCTAACAGGATTTTGCCGATTTTGCTCAGTGTGGAAAGGCCAACAAAGATCTCATTTCTGATTTTGATATTGCCACTGAACCTTTTTCCTTGCCTTTTTCTCAAGATGAAGATGAGATCTTCCAGCTGAAGCTGATGCTCTATGATACAAAATTAATATGTCTCACTATATATTATTAAAAAAAAAATAAAAAAAACACATTTCTTTTTCCTAGCAGTTAATGCAATTAATTGTAGCTACATGTTAACTATTTTTAACACATCAAAGTTATAGTACGGAAGATTAAGAACCAAATCAAACACCAACAGTTGATGCTATGCTACACATAATACATCATGGGCATGATATATTTTTAACTTCTTTTTAACTAGAGTTTCAAAAGGGCCTACAGAAATTGTATGCTTAATGGACCCTTCACATTAAAATGGTTTCAGTTATGAGGATCTTGCATGCCACATTCTGTATTACTATACTGAAATATTGGATGCATATCTTAACAGTGCCTCTCTAATTCATGTAAACGGTGTGGTTTTCAATATGTCAAGACCAAAAACTATGACACAAGTCTCTATATGAAATACATAAGCAAAAGAGAAATATTTAAATAACACTGCTTTCATTTTTAAAAGCACATGTAATATTTTCTATCGCCTCTTTCCTAGAGAAAGCATGTCTAAAATCAGATGCACACCAGAAAATTAGTCCAGATTTCAAACATTACTCTTTGAGAGTTTACATCTAGACTCAAAATCATACTTTGCACTTTATGGCCATTTCATATTAGGCCAATCAATGCCTTGAAGAACTGTTCAACTTCTTGCCCACATTAGGTAGAGCCAAACATGGACTCATACGTCTTACATGATAGCTATGGGAAGCTTACAAGAAAAAAGATCACTGCTGTGCTAGCTTTACCTACTGCTGTAATTAACCCATCTGCTAATATTTCAATTTTAAAATATATATGTTTTAAACTTCTCTTTGGTAGAAAATGAAAGGTAGAAAAAGCAGAATGGCCCCCTTGCTCAAAAAAATTGGAGGTGAGCTGAACAGCCTGCTACAACCTGAGGATAATCAACATACAAATTGTGGCTTAAACGTAAGAATTCATCAAAAATCTAGGACAAAATACTTCTCAAATGTACCTGAGCAACTTGTAGTACGTTATGAGTGTGGTGTGAGAAAAATTCAGGTTTGACTGTTTAGGAATTCTGGCTAAATAGAAACTGCTTGCACACGACCGAGAAAGAAAGTCAGAGAAGAAACTGCTACCTGGCGGCAAGATTAATGCTCCCTTTGTGTCAGGTTTTACAAAATTACTACCTGACAGGCACTAAGATCTCCCAGCAGCACACTTTCAAAGTACATACCCTATCAGAGTATCAAATAGGGCTTATGCAGGCTATGTCAAAAATCCAAGTACAGCATTTAATAATAGAGTAAAACTAAAGCTTAAAAACAATACTGTTTTTTTATGTAGCATTTTGCTATAATGCTTATAACTTTCCATAGTAAGATTTTTTTGTTTGTTTGTTTGTTTGTAACTACAAACTTCAACTTCTTTGCAGTGGCACCATTTGCCTCTGGCTGGATATTTCTGTGAAGTTCAGCTGCCCTAATGGAAATGGTTTTGAGAATAAAATTAAAAGAATATACGCTGCATTGCTCATGTTAAATGACTTCCTAGACTTCTGTAGACTAAGAAGATTAAACAAAAGGACCAAACCACCCACAGTACCGGTGGAAATTTTGTATGCCATATTAAATTCCTGGCTGAAGGTGTGGATTTGCCTGCACTGATTACAACTTGTTTCCGCTGATATTTTGGTAATGACTACAGCCGCTTTCCCCACACATCAGTTCAAGGTCCAACTCTTTCATGTACACAAGCAGCAGTCACACCTTTAGTGCCCAGCAGGCACAGGCAGAAATCCCTGCTCTGCGGTAAGCGCAGCCCAAGGGCTGCCTATTCCCGGACTTGTGTGTCAGCATCTGTCCCCTTAGGTGAAGCTGGTGCAGCAGTGTGAGTCATTCTGCTAACTAGATGTCTTAACTGATTAAGGTCAAAGAGAAACAAAACATGCACAAGTCAGACAAGCTGAGAGCCCCAGTTCATAGCACGGCCCCACAGTCACGTGTAAGGGCTCAAAGGAGGGGACGTGAACAGTAAATGATGAACGCCCAGGGGTGGGCAAAACCAAAGAGGTCTTAAATTGGCCCTGCTGGCAAAGCCCTGTAGTGTAGATTGCCCGTGGAGAGTAACTCCTACAACAAAACTGTGGGACAACAAGAAGCGAGGTAGGGCTGCTGAGGGAGGGTGCAGGTCCAGCCGCGCTGTGCAGCCACGTCCTTTGCATAAGCTGCTCATCAGTGCAGTGCTCATCGGTGGTATTTCAGCTCCAGCAGTCATCCGAGCTAACGCACTGCTCGGATGCACATTTCGACTAGTTAGGGACAACAGCGCGGGTGAAACTTGAGATAAGTAGAGTCTTTTTGCTGCAACTTAACGTAGCTATTCCATATATACAACATTTATATCTCAATCTATCTTTACTAAATTGAATTAAGTAATAGCAATAGAAACTATAATTCTGTATTTGCTGCAGGCTGCAGGAAAGTGTAGATAATGCATAGTGCAACACACTGCAGAAAATAACATATTGTTCATAGCAGCAAAGAACGAGTAGACCTAAATTACATGGCAGATCTCTAAGTTTGATCTCCTCTGTATGCAGTCAACCACAGAATCTAATCCTTTTCCTAAATCTTTGATGTTTGCTTTAAAGCTTATTAGATTGCTTGCCCACAGTAACGGAAGGCCATCTCTGGATTTCATGGACAATTTTACCAGAAACTCCTAATGTTAAGTCTGAATTTATTCATAACCAGTTTATACCTGTTCTTTTGCTAAGATCTTCCTTTAGAAGAAAATTTCATATATTCTGCTGAATGGACAAATATTTTATGATAGATAGGAATACAGCAGGGGAATGGAGCACCACATGCCATAATAATTCCTAGAATTTGTTTAACTCTGAATTCATCCTACTGTTGTAAATGTAGACATCGCCCTCATGCATGATGACACAAATGTTTTCCAGCCCTACTGTAACTAGTGTCATATAGTACATTTGCCTTTTCCATGCCCGTACCGCACTGGTGATTCATAACTATTCTGTGAACAGCCAACTCATACAGTTGTCTCCACTACAGTTGTTTCCAATAAGGGAGCTCACAGCTTAACAGAAATTCCCACTATTAGTCCTGAAGGGTAACTGCACTTCATACAAATACATTTCATCCCTTATATATTATTCCAGTCCTCATAGTTATCTAGCTCTTCCTGGACATTTCAGTCTTCTTCCCACCCATGTTTTGCAACTGACCGGTTCAATTATCACACCCTTGTAGACTCATACTAAGCTTACTAAGGAAATTTCTAAGTAAAATTTGCTTTAATCTTTGAAGAGCTCCACTAGTGCTCTCCTAACACAGCACTTTCCCTTTCAACGTCACGTGCTATCTTCCTTTTAGCTGGCTTCCTCCCTCGCACTGTGGAGCTTTCACTGGCTCGTGAGCACCAGCTGCCATGTGTCCTGAGCACACAGGCACCAGGCACAAGTCCTCCAGGAAGAATGTTCTTATCTAGGTAGAGACTGTCTAATGATGCATCTGCAAGATAAAGTCAGGATTTAATAGATCTTCAAATTTTCTTTTTTTAATAATCACAATTATCAACATTATCAAAATAATATCAAAAATATCTCATTCTACTGTACTAAAACTGCTTGCAAACAACAGTTGAAGCTGGTATGTAATTCTGGGTAAGAGGCAAGGAGTAGTAAATGTTGCCCTTTTCCTATCTTTAAAATAAAATATTCATTTTATAAGTGATAAAATATTTTCAACACTTTATTTTGAAATGTCATACTTTGTTTCATTGCTGCACTTGATTTAAATAACCTCTGTTAAATAAGATAAATGACTAAAATTCTTAAAGACCAATAATCAAAAGAAGTATTTTAGTGAATCTAAACTAAAAAAAAGAAAAAAAAACATACTTTGGATCGACATAAAATTAATATATTTTTTGACTGTCTAGATTCTGCAACAGAAACACTCCAAAAAAGAAAAAGAAGAGTCACCTCTAGCTATACAGGTAGCATGAATTCTGCTCTTCTCAAATGCTGACCCTGTCACTTTGCAGGTTTAGTGTTGTTTTAATATATTTTGGAAAGGACAAAAATAAAAATTAAATGAAGTATGGCAGATATAGCTCTGGCTTTAAAGTATAGATTGTATCATGTGATCCAAGTGCACCCATTTTGGAGAAGCCTGGACTATGAGACTATCTATAGCTCCCGCACACCTCCCGAGTCTCTGAAAGAAAGCATTTCAGGCAGGGACAAACACGTGTTTAAACAAGGCAGCAGTTCTAAGATGAAGAAATTGAAGCATATATTAAAAGCATATATAGAAAATGCACATTTGGGCTATCTCTTTTTATCGATCCTTGGAAATGAAGTTAAAAAACTTTTGTAGGAAAGCAACAACATTGACAGAGTGGGCTAGTGAGATAAAAAAAAAAAAAGTCAAGGAAAATCAGCTAGGAAACTATTACATCACACACATCTAGCAGAAACAAAAAGTTATTTACTAAAATGGAAAAAAAAAAGGTCATGTCATGTTTATCAACTGGGAATTGTGCATAATATGACTTGATATTTAGTTGAAGACTTAAAATGTCATGCTGCTTTGCATTATTAACTACTTACAAAAGCTACTATTAAATGAAAAAAGCACATTGATCCGTCCCTTGAATATTTAAAATCTATTTCTAACATATATTTCATATGTCAGAATGAGCTAGCAGCGAGGATGTACCCTAGCAACCAGGATGTTATTGAAATTCTACATATAAGTGCATGAGTCATTTGAAGAGATATAGTAAGTCTAATGATGAATGTTTAATGTATAGCAGAATCACTAAGCTACAAACTAGATTTTATAAATGTGTGAAGCTTTGTACAGTTTTGCTTAGAAATGCCAAGAAGAAAGGATAAATCTTCGTGATAGTTTTTTCAAATCGATGACATTTTCTCTTTTGTCAAATTATTTACTGTTTCCATGTTTTTATGCAGCAACCTTATTTAGCTTAATGATCAGGATTTATTGCAAAAATGTATGTTAGATCTCTCTTATTCTGTACACAATCTGAAAAGCAGTCTTCTTTACAACATGTACAATTTCATGGCTACAAATATCATATCTAAGGTACAGCAACTACCTTTGCAGTGTATTTTATATGTCTCCCCTTGTGGGGGATCACTGTTTTCTTGGTCCAAAGCAGAGCACATACTTCTCACACAAGATGAGACCCGCTCCCTTATGGTTAAGCCAGGCAGGACTTTGAAACCAGGCAGAACTCTTTCTCTTAACTGTTCAAACTCAAGGCATAAATCCACTAGTTTAGCCTGTAGTGAAAGAAATCAGAGCTAAACTGCATCTCAGAGAGGCAGTGTGAGTAAAAACTTGTCATGTCTTTTGATTTTATAGAGGTTAGTGTGCAGTGTATGCTTACTGCCTCGTTGTAGGTAGGTCCCTTGGTTTGTTTACAGTCAGGTGTAGAATAAGCCAGGTTTTTAAAGTCTTTAAAACTCATTTAAAAACCTTTACTGCTGATACAACTACTTGTAGTACCGGCAGCATCAAAACCATTCAGAATTTGTCAATGTAGTTTTCATCTCAATCTAGCAGAAAGAAAACTGATCTATAAGATCATCATCCACTCATATGATCCTCACATTCTCAGTTAAAGAATGAGTGTTTAAGAGTATAAGAAACTAGTAATCTAGATTAATTTTTCATGTAGATTTTTTTTTCCTCCTGCTTTTAAATGATCCCACAACAACAAAAGATACAAACTAAAATAGTCCACAGAATTGAGAACAGTCCACAAATCCCTTGTGATCTGCAGGAAGGTTCTGGCATACAGTGAAGTCCTTAAACATTGCTTTTGTTATGAATAATCAACTAGCGAAATGCTGCACAGCGTATTCAAACTGATTTTCGGAGGCTTTCAGGAGGATCAGTGTACTACGAACTATAAAGACGTGCGGAAAGTGCTTGTTCCTGCTTGACAGATTTTTTTCTAAACAGGCAAAAGGGGAAATGGGATAGCAGAATTTGACCAAAATTACACAACAGACTAATAGCAAACAACAGAGAAAAGATTTCCTGTGTTTAATGCAGTAAGCAGTGCTGCTTAAAATCATGCAGCTTTTCTCTTGCAGAATTCACTTGGGAAACTAAATACTCAATTTGTTCACTTTCTAGAATATGTATAGGTAGAACATGCATTTTAACATAGGCACAACATTGACTTCTTTGTTCTTGCCTGTTGTTTTCAATCTGGTTTCCTAAGGAAATGAAACTTGTGCAATCATGTTGGGTGTGTATGGGTGCATGTACATGTGTTCAAGTAATAACTTCTGATTCTGCTGGCAAACTTTAGCAAAATATGACACAAAGCAGTGCTCTCAAAGGTAACGTGATTCTTACAGATGTTGTGAAAACAGCGGGGGGAAGCTGTAGTTGCCAGATCTAGCCTGAAAGTTACTATCATCAGACTCCTGAAAATCCGCAAGGTAGAAATCTTACTTCCTTTCTTTTGGTGTTAACAGAATAACTGACTGACCCAGTCAGGTTTTCAAGTTTTCCTCTATATTAAGCAATTTATTAATAAAAAGTCTAAGAACAAGAAAGAACCTCAGGAAATGCTAGATTAAGAACTGGGGTATAAAAAAGTCAAATACTACTATATTATTCACAATAAAACTATAAACGAAAATAGCTGCACACATATACACTGCATCCAAGTTCCTCCTTTCACCAGTATGAGCTGCTTTCAGTCAGCTCAAAACATACCGTTTCCATCAGGTCATGCACATTCACTCAGCCTATATATAAATTTGCAAGAGAGAAGCTGAACCTCTAAGCCCATTTTATATGGGAGGTTTTTATATGGGAGGGGCTGGAGAACACTATCATTCTAGTTGCTATAGCAATGAATACAGATAAAGTTAATTGCATAATCACTGCAATCAGAAATGTAAAGAGAGTGGTACTTTCAAACAAAAGCAACATCATAATTGTAATGCAAAAAAGTGATGTTGTTGCCAAAGAAGGGCTGGGGCACAAGTCATGGCGTGCTTGTGACCTGCACTTATTGCATTAGGAGGAAGCATTGGAGCGGGAAAGGCTGGCTCTTGGTGAAGATGCAGCATCATATTTTTGATACTTAAGTTCATACCTTGCTCTTCCACAGCTTTCTTTCGGGCATGTCACACAGTTCAAATCCAGTGGAGCACAGTGCTGGCTAAAAGCTTTTAGATATCTAAATCAATCTTAAGCCCCTGGCCACGGGAGCAGGATCCCAAACCTTAGCCAGATTTGTAACATTCAGAGCTGGAAGCAGCTTCTGTTGAATGATTGTATCTTAAATTATACCCCAAGGCACATACAGAGCCTTTCCTGAAAGGAGTTACTTGCTCCTTCCCAAGGCTCTGGAATCTTTGCTCAGGATAAGTTCTTAAAACTTTCCTTTCAAAGGCCAGAGAAGGCAGCATTTTGGTTTTTAATGTATTTAAATTCAATGGCTCAGGTGTTAGGGCACTCTCCTAGGATATGGGACACCTAGGTTCAATTCTTTCCTCTGTCTGGGGAAATTCAAATCTTACTCCCCTTGGCTCAGTGGAAAAAACATCTTAAATGCCAGGCTACAGGGTACTTAAAAGGGAAGGGTGCTGTCACTCTGTCCTGTTCAGTGATTAAAGAATCATTGAAGCACAGCAAATGTATCCAACAAACAAGCACAGATTCCATTTCTGTTATATTTAAAATTAAGTACTGTAGTCCTTTTTAGGCAACAAAATTCTTTAGGCAACAAAAGCAGAGAAGCAACCTGCCTATGGATTACAACGAGGTTTACATGGAAGGAAAGTGTTGCGCTCATACAGGCCTGCCCAGGAACAAGCCTTTAGCTTCTATCAGGCTGAGGCGGCAGCGATCTCAGGGGTTTAAGAATTGCAAGATCTAAAGACTCTGAAACACAGCATACTCTGCAGACAGAGATTTCAGTCTTGCTGAACAGTTTTTCACCAGTAAAATGAAAATGGTGGTAGTTTCCTACCTTCCTCTGGCAGTAGAATTAAGAACATTAAAGCTATGAGCAAATGAGAAATTACCACCATAAGTCTACATTAGGTAGAAATACAACTGTCATTAACTTAATGAAGTTGAACAGGTTTGAACAACAAGATTGTTTTACGCACTTTAAGTATCAAAAAGATAAAAAGCTTTGCAAAAAGCATAGTCCTTAATCGATCAAAAACAGCACAAAGATGTTATAGGAAGTTTTTCTTGCTTTTCAAAGCATATTCCATAGATTAATCAGAGAGTGCTTTGGAATATCTATCATGTGAAAAAAGTTGGCTTGTGGGAGCCAAATATATAGATGAGATTGAAAGAAAAAATAATAAAATAATAATAAAAAAGAAAAGACAATATTTGCATTTCATGGCAGATGAAGTTAAGAAGAAAATATGTTCTGGTCTCTATATAAATGACAGAAAAATGAAAAAGTAAATGATTGTTAAATGCTTGCCAAAGATCTGTGACCTCCTGAAATTCCTCTTAACCCTGCTGTTTCAAAACATACTGAAACTAAAGTGTAGGGGACAGGAATGCCACAAATTGTAAAACTGTAAAACTGTAAAAGCAGTAAACTGCCACACACTGCCACAAAGTGTAAAAGTGTTGAAGGACACATGCAATGTTCAAAAAGGTGCCGGCACATTATCTTGAAATGTGTAAGAGCAAATACAAGCACTTAAAATAAAACACGGAAACAAAGGGGAAAAAAAAAACTTAACTCTCGCTTTCAGTCCATTCTGGCATAGCTAAAATATCCCACAACATGGCATAGCTGAATGAGTTTTGCTTTTCTGCTAATGTTTAGCTATATGTTATAGCTAAATTCACAGCTACAGGGAAACACATTCCTGTTGAAGCATGTCAAACATACTAAAGTTGTGTCTCTTCATCTGAGCCCCATCACCACAATCACCAGCGTAGCAAAATCTTGCAAATTGGTACGAAAATGAAACTACGAGTCTAGCCCTCCTGCCTGCTTGCCTGACTTCCAGCGGTGCTGCCGATGCTGCAGGGCTGCCAGGGCACAGGGATGCTTCCCGTGGTGCCTCAAACGGAGCCCTCCGGAGCTACTGCACACGCTAGGCACATGCCAGGCACATAGGGTGCCCCAAGCAAGAAAGAAAAACTGTTCACATTGAGGTAATGGAGATAGATGCTTCTGAATCTTAAACAACAATATACTCTTGCAGGAGTTTACCAAATATATCTTTTGCTTCTATCATAAAAAAAAACCAAGCTGAGCACCACACACTAGGAAATCTATTTTGTTTTCAAGTTTGAACAGTTTTTTTCACCACAGAGTGAGAGAAAAAAGTACTTAAATAACCTTCCTGTCTGAATACCAGGAGGTTGCGCCTTATCAAATAATTATTTGAATTTTGGTAGAATCTTACATGACCATTTAGGCATGAGAATTATCCTTCTTCATTGTCATCTCCCTGTGATGTGGAGTGAAACTTTTCTGTCCAAATGCTTTAAAAGTACTCTGCAAGTGGTGCAGTTATTCCTCAGAATAATAATGTTTGGCGTGTTCTTAAAAGCAATTTGAACAGTCTGCTTTAAAAATACTAGTTCACTTAACATGACTCATTAGTCACACAACTCACTGACAATGTTTTTCTCTGCTTCTCTTTGTAATTTGACTTCTTAAGGATAGCTAGCACAAGGCTTAAACTTAAACTTTAAAATGTACTTGTATTTGATGGAAAAAAAAAGCCCACAACAAAGGCCCACCAGCAAACTGAGGCTCATGTCTTACATTCCCTTCATATAAGAAGAAGTGTGAGAGTATCGACATAGGCATGTTAAATATTCTGTGAAAACTTGAGCAGTTTTCCCGGTGCTTTGGTCACCCACCTCTTCAAGGACATTTTTGCCATTAGTTCTTTGAATCTCTATAAATAATGACATAGACTGAACAGTGCATTGACGTATCCTGATGGTACACTTCAGGGCAAAGTAAAAAACTTGGAAATAATTGTTGTGCATAAGTTTGACAGGTGGAGTTGTTATGTATTTTGAATAAGGACAACAGATTGAATGGATTTCAGTTCAAATTAAATTCCATTTTAGAAGGAAGGAAAAAAATGGAAAAGGTTAGAATTCTGTAAGCAACTTTGAAAAAAGAAAGTATTTTTCTAACTAGCTCTAAATTCATCATGAAAAATCAATTTTGTTCAAGTAGAATCACATCAATAAATTCTTAAGTCAATCATTCCTCTTTGTCTAGTTTGTGTAGTGTCAATTGCCTCCAAGTCAAGGCGTAAGTTTAAGGACTAGCTAAGGACAGGAGAGAACAAGACACATAAATGGAGTCCCACAAAGATTTATCTTTCCCTCCATATATACATATGGAAAACTTCTCCACCTGCATGCTGAGCACCAAATCCAGAGCTTTGCTCAAGTCAGCACTGTCTTGAACTTGAGGGTGGTAATACCTTGGAAAAGGTTCTTATCCTGTAAATGAGATAAAAAAAAAAAAAAAAAATGTCAGCAAAGGGCAGAGAAACAGTGGTCCTGGCAAAAACACATCCAGCAAAATTCCTATAACTGCTCGTGTCTTCACCTCTCCTGCTCATGTCTTCACCTCTCGACTGTCACTCTCCTTCACAGAATCTCTCAGCCAGTGACTTTTGTCACTGCAAACAGCAGGGCAAAGTCATCAGTTCTGGCCTTCAACTTTGCAACAGCATAATTTTTTGCCCCTTCTTGTGGGAATTTTTGAAGCATCTCTGCCTGAAACAAACCACATGGAAACCATTTATCTATATTTCTTTTCAACTTGAAGGATCACAGACTGTAATTTTAGGTGCCATCCGCTAATTTTTTTGAGTAAACATAAAGAAGAAAACTTTGTGAAAATGTGAAACTGTCTTTTATTCTGTCACTCTTCTAAATGTTCTGCCACCTCCCCAACAATTTATGTACGACACCACTTTAAAAAGGTTAAACAATACACTTCTTACTTTTCTAGTGAGTGCTGTCTTGCCTTGTGCTGCTGACCAAGACATATCCTGTAAAGGAAGTAGCTAATTACTGTCTCCTTGGAAAATCTTTACAAAGGGACATTTGGAATGATGTTATCTACATCCTGTTCAAGGAGCTGTTTAAAGCAGATGGCGAACCCAAAAGAAGCATTCCTGTTAGCTTTTCCTTTCCATATCTTCAATCTCACCCCTCTGGACCATAGTTATTTCAAGGGCAGCAGATCTTTTTCACTTTATCTTTCAATCTTGAAACAGGTGCACTTTTAAGAAAGAAGGTATTATAGCAGGGATAGATTTTGAAGGATGAGGGGAAAGGAAAGGAGATTTGGTTTTTGTGCACTTCTCATCAAAATCACTTGGTAAATTGTATATATCTATAAGCATCCTGATGACCTAAATCAAAACTGAGTAGATAAGTTGTCAGTTCTGAAATACCATAAAGAAAGGAAAATATTTTGCTATGGGCTACAGTAAGTACTAACAGTTATGATGACTTTGCTCTTGACTCATTTGCAATAAATACTTTTTATCTTTCCACCATGCTAGAATGCCACGTACTTTTGGTTTTACTGATACAGAATACAGATTTCAATTAGCAATATCATTATCTTTCATTGCATATTGCAATGGTATGACAAAACATCTCAAAGACAACCCTGTGTGCTTCTTCCAAACAGCTGGACCTTAAAGCATGGTAGGCAAGTGTTTTTCCTAGGCAGATAATCAATGCTTGGTATATTTTGCCATTCTCCTAAATAGGAAAACAGCAAAATCCTTCATCAATTGAAAGGCTGAGATAAGATGTGTAGGATTGTACCTTAAACACATACGTCTCAAAGTGTGCTTCTACTCAAAAGAATGAGTACTGGCATTTTCTAGTGCATCAGATCCACTCTTTTTATGTATTACTTCTAAATATTTCTCAAGATATCATGACCTCTGTGAAATATGTTGAGATTGCTTTTGCAGTTTCAAATGGGGAAAAGAGATATGGAGGAAATGTTGTAGAAGTTACGGTGTTCAAAATGAGACAGCTTGGACTCCAGAAAAACGGTTAGCATTACCGATTAGCTTTACATGGTCAAAATAGATGTCTTTAATTTGTACTGGTGAATACTCAGATTTCTGCAATTCAGGTAAAAGATAGTACAGAAAGCATCCAAAGCCTGAGGAATATAATCAATGAACAGACATGTAGAAAGCTCTTAGCAGCATCACTACTTCAAGGGTAAGAGATTCTTGGGAAGTCCCTGTAGGTTTTGCAAGTAGTTTTCAATTTTCTTAGTCATTAGAGCACACTTCTACTTCCAAAATAAACACTTCCATGAGCATGCATGCCTATTTTCCCCTACTATACATCCATACTATAATCTAAAAAAAGTACAGTTACTACAAAAAATCTTGTTAAATGCAGTGTAGATCAGTATAGGAAACAATAGATATAAACTGACCCAAGATAAGATGTTACTGGACATAAGGAAAAAGGCCTTTTTTTTAAACCATGACAGGCACTGGAAACATTTTTCATGGACAGCCCCAGTTCTCCACTGTGCTAAAGAAATACAGAGGAAGGAAAAACAGATGCACTTGATTTGTCTTCTGACTTCAATTCTAGAAGTCAGAATGCTCATTCCTATATTTTCAAGGTCTCCCAAAACATCTGGACAGTCAGTTCATCTGTATTGATTTTGTATGAATAAAGCCCCCAATACACTGAAGGCACTGAACTTAGCAGATGTTGGGAACACAGCTTTTCTCTCTCCTATCTGTCATAAATCACTTTCTCTCTGACAGTGAGAGGTTTAAAATGCTTCAATTGAACTGCTCCATCCAAGTCTAAAACAGAAAGCAAGTACTGCAGAAACTCCTGCCACCTTTCAGCTGGAAGCACTGCATTTAGCCATCCTTTGGCTGCAGATGTTTTAGCTGTATTCTTTAAACGTTGTAAGCAAAACATTGCAATTTTTCCTATTAGGTTCTCAGCAGACATGCAATTATTCCCACCTTTAATAATTTAACTATTAGTTGCATTTATTGCTTTTCAGTGACAACAGTCCTGTATGTTTCTCACACATCTGTGACTCACAGCAAAGCTAGGGTGGGCTCAAGGCTCATTGTTGGGCTTTGAAAGGTTTAACAGAATCAGCTTATACACAAGAAATGTCCGTACAGAGATTGGTTATTCATACATATCTGTCAGTAGCATAACTACTAACTTTGCAAGACATTTTGCATGTAACTTGAAGAAATATAATCAGGTCCCTACACAAAAGGGGGCAGTGACTCCTAAGTGCTCTCAATTCTTCCTTTTTTTGCAGAAGCTGCTACTTTACAGCTACCCTGCTGCGAGTCCAAAGTACTCAAACAAGATGAATTCAGTTATCTTCAACCTGAACTAAAAGCCAAGGAAGTTCAAAAAAGACAATTCCATTCCTCTTGGTTTGCTGTCCTCTCTCTGAATCGTACAGTTTCACACTTTCAGATTCTGTTCTGCCATTGGGAGGAAGAGTTTTACTGCCTTCCTCTTATAAATGAAAGCTGTAGCTGTCCAAAAGTCACTCTAAATCATGCATCGCGGGAAGAAGAAACTACTGTCCTGATCCTTGTGATAAAGTCACAAGAACTAAGACTGCTGTATGTCACACTGCTTTAGAAAAGGGAGTATTCCATTCCCGAGTGCTATGCTATATGCCAAAAGAATTACTCTGGTCTAATAACCCCACCAAAACCTTCATTAACATTACTCACATTTTCTAAAAAATAAAGATTTCATACAAATTACTGAAAATGATCAAAGATTATCCTGATCAAAAGTTACAACCCGTGCTTGGAAGAACACATGAGAAATACTTTAATAGCCATAACAGAAATGACCACTCAAGCCAGGAAAAGCTCTTCTAACAGCTATAATCTTTCATCATAGCAAGGAAGTACATTCAAATGATACCTTAAATAGAGCTGCTATTCCTAGCAGCCACTCAAACAGGACAGACACACTTTTGGTTTATCACAAGGCAGATGAAAGAGTTTTTTTTTCATGTGCAATTGCCAAGAAGCCTTAACTGAAGAGAACTTGTTAAGCCCAGTTATTCTGACTATAACCTAGTTTGCCTAACATAAGTTGATTCAGTAGTGATTCTCCACAGCTTTCATATGCTTTTTTTCCCCAATATGCTAGATATCTTGTTTTCTCCTTTCCTTGAGTTGCTTTCTACACTATATTGTCTGGCTAGTCCTTCAAATGTTCTTTACTAATCCAGCCACCCAGGAGATACTCTGTCTATGCCAAGGAACCTTCTTAATCATGATCCTGCAGGATCTGAGAGCTTTTATAGTCAGCTAAGAGCCGTCATTTCACAATGGCTTTAAATAGATCAAAGTGAAAGCTATTGGCAAAATGTGTGGTCATGCTCTTTTTGGTTGATTGCCGCAGTGCTTGAGCAAATATGAGTGGGCGGTGAAATGAATGAAAGATTTGATACGGTGTTGCTGAAAACGTAACACTTTTAGTTGGTTTGGGTTTTTTTTAACCCAGATTAATTCTCAGTTGCAACTGACTGCATGGCTATGCAAGCTCTATTGGTCAGCCTGTTGCAAAGAGCAGGAAAGGGGAGCCAGGCAGGTGGGCATTTTAAATCAACATAGATATGAAACAACAGCTTAAGGAAACTAGTTTTATTCCACTTCATGGTCATGTTAGGTTTTATGGACTCCCATTAATATGGAGAGAGGAAGGCATGTGTCAGAGTGTAACAGTATTTGGAAGATTTGGATGTGTCTGAGGCAGCAAGGTAGGGCCATTCAGTAGATTCTGATGGTAAATCTGATTTGTGACTTTCTTTTGCTGTGAGACTTCCAGGGGTTTTAGCACAACAGCATAAAAATGTCTTGTCTGTCACATCTCTCAGGGTAAGACAGGTCATTGCAAGCATCATCTTCCTCATCACTCTGTTAGCAGGACTACCCTGGGTTGTTAAGTTACACTTTGAGGTAGTCATTAACAGAAGTGGCTCTTTCACAGAGCAAATCTGTGAGTAGGGCACACAACCTTCCAGCACCTGAAGACAAAAAAAAAAAAATATGTGTGTATGAATCTACTTGGCAGTAGGGATGATTTTATTTGAAGAACTCAGGGAGCAGGACGTCAAAGTGCTGTTTGCACATACAGATTATAACAGCATTTTTGCAAGATCATGTGTTGTAAGATTTGCATGTAGATTAACTTTTGATTGCAAAGCTAGAGATCATTCTTTCTGTCAGACTCATTTATGTGTGCGACAGAGACAGCATACTTAGGAACTCCTCAAGGAAAACAAGGTAAATATAATTAAAGAAAAAACAAACACATGTGGAATACTTGTCTGAAGTACTAGACAACCACCGCTTTGTTCAGAACAGGGCACTTCATATACAGAAATGTAAGTGCTAAGTGCGATAGCAAGACAAAACCGGACGCAGTTCAGCAAAGTGCCAAGGTTTGAAAGAGTCTTCAGAGCAGGTACCGTGGGAACACCCACACGTCTACTTCTGACGCCCCAACGTTGCTGGGAGAGCGGGGATGCCGGGGGGACCGTTGCAGCGGAGCTGAGTGACCCGCGCACTCTCCCCGGAGCTGGGAGCCCTGTTTCCGTGCGCCGGGCGGGCACGGAGCTCCCCGCGCCCCGGCCCCGCCACGCCCCTCAGCCCGCGCCGCCCCGCGCCGCCCCGCGCCG
>JAVCKT010110303.1:0-23350 GCA_032273925.1 Rhynchotus rufescens
TTTTTCATGTATCTTATTAGCAGCTTTTTAAAAACTAGTAGTGAATTGTATAGGTGATTAGAAGAAAACAGAACAGGTAAAAAAATTTGGAGTAATTTTTTTCTAAATCCACTAAGTATATGCTAGTTGAATTTCATTCTTAATTGCAGTGATAGCTATCTGGAGCAACTACATTATCTTCAGTGGATCTAAGACGGAAACTGTGAACAATGTGACTCTATTGACTTCAGGAAATAGGAAGAATCTGAGAAGCTCTCAGTAGGTATCTATGAAAATTCTTTATTTACATGTCAATTGTTTTGATTTCATACCTTTGTATTTTCCCTATTACTTTTTAACTGCATATCAGACAGGTAGCATGAAATCTGGAGCCCTGTGTTCATGCTCATAGCTCCATGCAAGTCACAAAAGCTGTGATGATTTGCACCCACTAAAGATCTGCTTACCAATCCTCCTCCAAGTCCAGGAAATGAAATGTCAAAAAAATGGCATGGCTGCACGTGTCTGTTTTATTCACCTCATCGACTCCCTGAAGTTTAAAAGAACTACCAAAAACACAAGCTTCTATATGTAGAGAAAATCAAGTCTATGTAAAATATCACTACATGTAAATATCTCACATTTGTAAGAGCCTTTGAGCAATCTGAATTCCAGCCCCTAAAATGCTGTGATGGGCCAAGATAAATACTAACAATAGTTACTCCAGCAAAGTCTCCCTCGAAATGAGACATAGGCCTTGTCTTGCAGGATTGCTGTTGAAATCACCCACATTTTGAGTCACCATCACTGGAAAGAAACATTCAGAGGTGCCATTCTCAAGTCCTTGGGCTGGAGGAAGGGCCAACAGGAACCTGATGAAATTCAGCACGACCAGAAGCGCCGTGCTGTGCGTGAGAGGGAAGTGCTGCTTCCAGCTCTGCAGGCTGTGCCTGCCCTCCTGCATGAGCAGCTCTCCTGCAAAGGCTCCTCATAGATACACACTGGGCATGAGGTGTCCATGTGCCCTGGCAGCAAAGGTCTGCAGCATCCCCAGGTGTATTAACATGGGCACAGCCACTAGATGAAGAGGAGTGATTGCCCCACCACTTGGTACTCATTAGACCATAACACTGTGTTTTGGGGCAGTTCTTCCCCCATTCAGTACAAAAAAAGATACCAATAAACTGGAGCAACTTCAGCACAGGGCCACTGAGAGGCTGAGGGGATGGATCTTGCTGAGCCTGGAGAAGACTTCAGAGGGGTTAATAGCAGCCATCCAGGAGAGACTAGAGGGTTATCAAGAAGATGGAGCCAGGCTCTTCACAGTGATGCATGGTGGAAGGGCAAGAGACAACAGGCATGAGCTGAAACAAGGCAGTTTCAGATTGGCTTTAAGGAGAAACTTTCAGTGTGAGAAAAGTCGAGCAGTGGAGCAGGTTGCCCGGAGAAGTTGAGCAATGTGCACTGCTGCAGATTTTCAAGAGCAGACTGGATAAAGCTCTCAGTAGCCTGCTTCTGACCCCATAACTGACTTTGCTTTCAGCAGCAGGTTGGACTAGAGATCTCCTGAAGAGCCTTCCAGTTGAATTATCCTCTGACCCTATCCAATGACTCTAAAACAGAAACATCTCTTTATCAGGGAAAGCTCACACTACCTTACTCTCACCCTTGTGGTCTGCCCAACACTAGCCTGTTTTCAGTGCATCTTGAACAAGAACTTTACTTTGTGCCGCTGCAGTCAGATTTTTTCATTTCCCTTGTCCCTGGTACAAATCAGAAAAAAAAAAAGACTAAATAATCCCAGTCATTCTTCTCTTATTGGTGGCTGTGGTGCAGCTAAGAGCAACATCAGTGGTAAAATCATGCAAAACGAATTGGGGTCTGTGGCCCTTTGTGGGTCTGTGAGCCAGAAGTATGCCTTATATCCCAGCTGTGTGTAGCTGTGCTCTATGTTTCTGTGAGGATCAATAACAGAAATAAATTGACATAATTTGATTGCAGACCTTAACACACACTTGTCCAGTCCTTTAATTCTTACCTGAGATCATGACATCAGTTTCAACAGAGCTATTTTGCTTTTTGAATAATGTAATAAACATGACATCAAGGCTATTAAAAATGGAAGAAAATACAAGTTTCTTAATATAGTTAGGAAAGGAGAAATGTTGAAGTCTTATTACCCAAAGCCTCCACTGAAGCTTCAGGACATCACACATTACGCATTATATTTGTATTAATCCTGTACTTCAAGGCACCGAGTTGATCTTCAGCTAAAGTTAAGCATACTGTCCTCTTCCTCTTGTCAATTATTGTGTAATTAAGAGTGACAAGATTTTTATCTCCTTCAAACATTAGAATTATGACGGTTTGGATTAGCTACCCTGTTGATCTTTTGCAGAGCTACTTTTCTTCTAATCACATCCCTCTCTGTCAAGCAGAGAACTTTTATATTGGAAAAATAATTCACAAGCAGTGAAAGAAAAATCTAAAACACACATAACCTTTGTACTGGAATAAGTATATGCAGTTTCACAAGCCACTCAGTGTTAACACGTGGAAATTGGCACAAGAGACACACATTCATACGTTTAATTTTAGGAGGCACACTGAGAAATATTACCTGCTTTATACTGCTTCCAACTCCGTAAAGTAAGCAGTACTTAAGTAACTTTTTTTTTTTTAACAGATAGAGTAAATCAATATAAAAATGGTGAAAGCCAAACAAAGGTGAATCGGCAGAAATAACTGCTGTGAGAAGCAAACAGCTACAATACCTGCAAAAATCAGGCATCTAGGACTCAAGAGAATGACATGAAGGCACATTTTCTACATCTGCTTTTGACTGTGGGCAAGGTGGCTCCTGACAATCATCACCGCATTATATAAAGTGAGTCATGGACAAGAGGAATGGTCAAACTGGTATTCATAGTGACGGACAAAGCAGGGAGTGACATCTTGGAAGAATCCTCCAGATCTCCAGAGCTAGAAACTCACCTGGCAGCCACAGATAGCAGGTAATTTTTAAATCACATTATGAAGATATAAAACAATAGATCTTTCCTCAAAGTAGAAAACATACACGTGAGCTTTATTTAGTTTCTGGTGATGGTCACATTTAGCCATTATTGCTTTAATATCCAGATACAATAGTCTATTGAAACTCAATAATGGAGTTGTTTTTTGGCACTCTTGTCTAGTAGATTATGAATGGCACAAAAATATAAGGAAATGTATTCTACTTCTCATAGGGATGCTAATTTATGTAATAGCTAACAAATTTCTTAACTGCCTTGCATCACAGTTACTCTATCTTTGAAGTAAGGTTGATGAATATTCAGCAGTGTTAATCATCTTGAGATATGCATGTATAAAATAACAACAAAGGTGGCAGATTCAGGATGACAGATGATCCAAATGCAGTTTCACGATTCTGGCCTATGGCAAAAACTGTATGTTGCCATGATAGTTTATTCAATAGCCTGCAGCAGTTGCTAAGTAAGCATTGTGGATTATAAAATAGGTGATATTCAGCATTAAGTAATGGAGAAAGTTTTATAAGTTTGTCATAAGACCACTTGAGACACTTCCTGAGTTTTTCTTCTCTGGAAAACATTTTAAATTTATTATTGCCATTACTTTTATGTTACTAATCCCAGATCCCTAGTCAAGTTTAATGCACTGAAAAGAACAATCATGTTATCCAAGCAAGTCTTTAGATAATGACTTCTTCATTTGTTTATTATCCATTATAGGTATGATTATTTTTTGATGGTTAGAATTTGGCTGTAAAAATGAATAACTGGTGATAATACATGCATTGCTGTTTTATCTAAGCACAAGCTGGACTGGCTTTTCATTAGTATTTACAGATCTTGATTCCATAATTTTTTTTCTCTTGACAAGAGAATCACTATGTCATGAATAAGACTTATTCACTGAAACGAGATTTACAGGGCTGGGCTCAGATCTAGCAAGTTTCCTAGGGCCCTATAGCTTTCAAAAAAGAAGAGAAGTAGGAAACTTATTTTACTGACTACAGAGAACAGGTTCCAAACACCTGCTCAGTGGCTGTCCTCGAGGAGAGGATCCTTTCCCAGTGAGTCCAGATCCCAGCGGGATCAGACGCACATTCACGCTCACCAGCAGTAACTCCAGCTCTCTTATGTGCCACGCTTAAGGGGAGTCTAAATATTGGTACTTAAGGGCTTAGTGCCTTGGAGGATGGGTGTGGGGCCCTGTTGACAAACGGCACGTACTGAGTGTCCCCCTTGCCTCAGTCGCTGCTGCCAGGACCAGCCGTCAGGAATCCCAAGCTCTTGCGACCAGAGGGAAAGTTTGGAGCTCAATATTCATCTTTAGTGGAAGAGGATCGGGCATGGGAACACTCAGGCACACACAACATCCACTTGTCCATGGGTCCTGAGGGGATGCAGCTCCGAGTACTGAGGGAGGGAGCTGCCAGTGTCACTGTGATCTGTCATCCTGTCTGGATTATCTTTGAAAGATCACGGTGCCTGGGAGAGGTTCCTCAGAGTTGGAGGAAAGCGAAGGAGACTGGAGCATCTCTCCCGCGAGGAGAGGCTGTGAGGAGGAGGCTCGAGGGGATCCTCCCAGTGTCTATGGACACCAGGTTGGGGTGTGAAGACAACAGAGAAGCTGTTCGGAGTGGTGCCCAGTGACAGGATGAGAGGCAATGGGTACAAACTGAAACTGGGAAATTCTGTCTGGGTGGTCTGGATGTAAGAAAGCGCTTAAGCACTTTCTTTTTTTTTTTTTTTTTTCTTTTTCCCTTGCTAACATTATAGAACAGGTGGTCCAGAGAGGCTGTGGAGGCTCCATTCCAGGAGGTATTCCAAACTTGACAGGACGCAGTCCTGAACAATCTGCTTTTGACCAGGGGGTTGAACCAGAAGATTTCCAGAGGTGACTTAGAACCCCAAGCCTGCTTGAGATTGCTTTTGCATCTAGTTCTGTCTCATTTGTTTTTCCAAGCAGTACGGATAAGCTTTCAGTCTCATCCTCCCTGAAGTAGAAACCATGTGTCGCCACATCTTGTGGTGACTTTGTAATGTGGAGAAACTGGCAGGAGAATGAGATCACACTTGTTCTGTTCTCTGACCTGAAGGAATGCAAACTCACTGACCTCATCTATATGCAGACGTTGGCAGATACTCTATTAATCACATCAATTTATGATTGTACATTATACTTAGCATTTATACTGCAACATGCAGCGCAGAAATCAACAGCAAATGGTCTTGCAAGTTACCACTATGGCATCTAGAACAGAAAGGTAGTTTAACCTTGACACTAAAATGGCTTCCTAAGAGCAAACTGGAATCTGTTATTCCACAGGCAGACTCCTCAGAAACCTGACTGCCCCGTTAGTTCCTGCGAAGGACACCTCCGAGGAACAAGCGTGATGATGATGGACAACGGTTTCCAGAGACCACCACCCGGATCTAGGTGAGCTAATGGGAAAAACTCTCTTGAATCTCTGATAGTCCCGTTCTGGATACATAACTCTTTCAACAGCCGTGGCAGCGCCTGTATAAGCCACAGTGTGAATACCTTTCGAAAAAGCATTCCTTCCTGATGTTGTTTCCACATAGAAGTCTGTCAGCACACCATCTCAAGACTATATAACGTGCATGTACTGTCCTGTTTGAAACCAGCCCTGTCCATGCTCCATATCCCAGCTCAAATTGGCCTCGGAAGCAAATATGTGGCATTGCAGTTGCAGGGGGAATATCACTGAAGCTGACATACCCCTTTATTCTGTTTTGGCAGGGAATGTGTTTCTGAAGAATATTCATCTATGCACAAGCAATACATTGAAAGAACACAATCTGTTGATATTGAATAATTGCTATTATACTTTAGGACCATGGGAATTTGGTATTCATCTCTGAATATATGTCCTTATTTTCTCCTATAACATTAGATAAGCAGCATAAACTGGTCTTGAAAGTGGAACTTACTCAACACTAGTTGATTTAATTACCATTATCTGCAGTGTAGTAGCTCATAGGAGGGTTTGGAGCTTCCTCGTGTGCTTACTGGGTACCTTCAATGGCATTTAGGGTAGGAGGACCTAGGTACTGGCTCAATGATAAGTCCATTTGTGCTGTGGAGGTAGAGTAAGTTAAATAAGCTTCAGCTGAAATATTTTTTTTTAAGATACACAGGTAATTCTACTAACTTTGATTAGTTATTATAAATAATTGTATTAATTTTATTAATTTTAGTATGTCAGATGCTAACAAAACGTATGCCAGAGGCAGCTCTCTAATGCCCATGTCCGGGTGAGGAGGCAGAGCTGCTGTCCCAGGGCCCCCGCAGACCAGGATCTCCCCGCGAGCGGCGGCGGGGACGTCCCGTTGCTCCCTGTGCCGGGTCCCGGGCAGCCAAAGCACCGAGGCGCCTGGGCCGAGCTCCAGGGCGCCGGGCCTGGCCTTGGCAAGTCTTGCTGCCGGTGGATAGTGTGCCCCTGCAACACCTTTTTGGCAGAAACTCGGTCTTGTTCTGGGTTTGCTTTAAATCAGTTGCCTTCCTCCACTGAGTCTGGATAGAAAGCTGTAGCTTAAGCAAGTAAGCAGAATTATAACATGTACATATTGAGTTTAAATCATTTATTCGTGATAATAAAGCAATTCAGCACTAATAAAATTATCGAGTACAGCTAAATAATTATAAAATTATAATTTTAAATTTGAAAATAAAATTATTAAAAAAAGGAAAGTAGAAGTTGTTTCCGCTCCAGTAACAGGTGCTGTGTTTTCTTAAGAGTCCATGCTCTAACCGGTGCAGTGTCCACTGATCAGAGATGTATGGGGAGCAGAGTGGAGCAGAGAAGGGCAGAGTAGAGAAGAGATAATAAAACATTTAAAGAAAAGCGCAGATGAGGATAATTCAGAAAGTAGGCAGCACAGTAACAGACTCACCCATTAAAACTACAGCATATTATCTCATCTTAAATCAAACTTTCATCACAAACCATTTTATTTTTGAAATGTCTTTGAAAAAAAAAACAAAATACAGTAAGAAAACATTATCAGGTCAGCCCATTTGCATACTATGGAGTGATGAAAGATAATTCTGTATCTTTACAGGATATGTTTGTGCTATGTTATGAATAATTTAGCTTTTATTTGATTTCAGAAGCTTTAACAGGATGGTTCATGGTTCAAATCTGTATCAGGCTGAAGTAATGAGGGAAAAAAAGCACAAACTTTTTAGCAATATTCCATATCTAGGCAAACAATGTTGCTTTCAGAGCCACTGTGGAAAACTGGTAGTGATAATATGGCTAGAGACAACCATAAACATATAAAATAAAAAATGGTGTTTTCTAAATAAGCTTGTAAATTCTTATCATTTGCTCTTCATCACATGCATCTCAAAAGAATGCACAGATATAATTTGAAGTGCAAATTTATCTACCGGGTACAATTCCACAACAGGTAATAGTAACATGCAGAAACAGCACTTCTTTAGGGAAGGATAGCCAAGAGTTATCCCATGTTCACAGGAGCAGAGCTGCTGACTCCAGGGAGGGTTATTGTGGGAGCAGAGGGGTATGAAATCAAGTGCAGTTTTATTTGCTTCTTCTAACAGAACTCCTTCTTAGACGAGCAAGCAAAAGGCTCTCTATTGCTGTGAAACGTGTCCCGTGTAACCCTGCGCGGGTGGGGAGCCTGATACCTGACTGCTCCTGCAAGCACCTTGCGCAGCTGCTGGCCGCCGACCGCCCGGGGCTGTTCTCCACAGTGCAAACCAGACACTCCTCAGCACTGCAATTAAGCTGACCCCCCAAAGAATGTGGAGAGGTAGTAGTGCAGGAAACCTGAGAACAGCGCCTCTTTCTTAGAAAAGGAGACAGTGTTTGGGGGGAAAACAGAAGGTCTGGCCCAGTTTCCACTGAAGCTACTTGAAATGCATAAACCTAAATTTGCGGGGGAATATGGGAGAAGTTTGATGAAAACTGACACTTTTAACTAGTGTCTCTATTCAGCTGTCAGAATCCAGTGGATCTAGTGAAAAGATGGAGAGATGGCAGTGTCCTACCACTGTCCTGGATATGCCTTTAAGGTGGCAAAAAGCATGTTAAAAAACATAGTTACCCATGCAAATCTTGTAGGTTTTCACCTCTGCCCACATTCAGAGTTTTTTATCTCAATGACAGCGAACTGTACACACAAAATAAATCCCTAAAGCAAGTCAGACAGGACAAGAAAAATGGTTAGTTATTGAGCAAGAAAAGAAAAGTCTTTGTGCCCATCTGTGAATAAAAGGAGTTTTACCACTGGAAATACAAAATTCATTATTGTAAAGTCTAATGAGATTTTTTTTTAATTAGTCAAATAAATAATTGATTTCACAAGTGTTAAAATGACTGTTCAACATTATTTGGAGGGCTGTTGTTTTGTTTTGCAGAGAGAGATTTTCATAGGAGAAACATATGGAGTCACAGCAGAAAATCTCAAGTTTCAGAGCTAATGTCTTCAGTCTCGCATGATGCCAGGATCGGCCACCACATTCCATAGGGAATATGACTGCAGCCTCCTGGGGAAGTGCTTGACTCCCTTTCACGAATGGCAGGTATGGTAACAGATTTCTATACCGCCTTTTTCTAGAATGAGTACTCACGTGCTGAACAGAGCTCTCCTCTAACGAGAAACCGCATTATTTCTAATGAGACACATATGCTCTCATGTGCAGGATAATGATTGCATGTGTCCACATCGGCACTGACCCACTGGGTATGAATTCAAAGCCGGCAGTTGAATTACTGTGTGTTTATTCCTGCTGCGTAGTGGAGCTGCAATGCCCGCAGCAACAGGTCCAAGGAGGAGCTACCGGCACCCCTGAGGGCATCTTTGCTCCAAAGGGCCTGCTTGCTCCTGGGGGAAGGAGAGCCCTAAGACAGCTTGTCTTGGTGGAAGAAAGAAGAAGTGTGAAAATCCCTAGGGGATTTTCCAGATACGAGTCTAGGGATCTTTCATTTTAGGAAAAGGCTGAAGAGCCTTTGGGAAATGGCCTGTACCTGTCTTCTGCAGGCACTGGCAGAAGATTTGTGTTTTACCTGCCAAGAGAGTGGTTTTGTTTGTTTGTTTGTCTTTTGTTTTCATTTCTAAGGAGACAAGGTCAACATGGCCCTCGTGAGGGAGTTGCTGTTGAGTTTCAGCTAACAAAGGAAAATGTCCCCACAACTCACACAGAGACATCTCACATGCATCACTTGCATCACAGCTCAGTATGCAGCCAGAGTAAGCACATTTTTTAGCAGCAAAAGGAAAGCAAGGAAGTGAAAAGTGACAGAAATGATTCTTCACTTTAATATTTTGATCTCCACATCTTCCTTGCATGTGAATTCATGTACTTTCAGCTGATACATTTTCTTTTACCTTCATAGCCATGTTGGGGTCCACAGGGTAACAGTCTCACAGCACACACACCTTCTCTGGATGAACTCTTGTGTGGCTGCTGGGAGATTTTTGAGGCTGTCAGGCCTATAGAAAAAAATAGGTGGGTCTGGTTTCCCTAGTCATCATGTTTAGAGTTGCACATACCGTGATGATGAAGCATTGTAAATCATGAGTCTGCTAGCGTTCACTGATAAACCGGTCATGCAAAGGGCTTTTTGGAGTAGGAATGCAGCAGAAGGCATTTTGCATCTGTCAGAAATAATTCAAGGGTGTGGAGTGACTAATTGGGAACTTCATGAATAACCAAGACTGCAGTAAGGCAAAGCCATGAACTTTTATCTGGCAAAAGTGGGGGATATGTTTCCGGTGTTAGGAATGGTATTCTGGGAAGTGATGGCAGCAAAAACATCGTGTGGCATTTTCTTTCCCACTTTTAAAATGCAATTTTATGTATGCCAGTATAGCATGGGTAAAACACTGGAAAGCTCAATATAGAAAATAAAACCAAGAAAACAGGAAAGCCCTGCACTAGTGTTTAGTCACAAGAGTTTCTGCTGCAAATCAGACAACTGATACCACAGCTCAAGGTGTGTCAGCTTCCTAAATTAAAACAGTATTGCAGTGAAACAACAAAAGAAATCCACCTCAAAGCAAGTATGGGTTGGGATCTATCCCAGAGGAAAAAACCTCTCCCACTACTAGATCATTCCCCAAATCCTTCCCTCTTCTCAAGAAGTCTTGTAGACTACCTGTCATCAGCAGGATTGCAGACTTTCACATGGGTGACAACATGGGCTTGTCTGCCAAAGCAGCCAGCTTGGTTCCTGCTGTTTATCTTCCTTTCTCTTCCCAAGCATTTTTTTCTAAATGAAATTCTTTTGCAAAGGTTCTGAGATGAATCTGTCAACAACCTCTTTACCTCCTCCTTTAGGGTGGACTCACATTAAGCCATAGCATTTTCCCAGTGTCATTCAATATTTGTTCAATGGCATCATGTCTTAACCGCTCTGATTGTCCTAATCAAATTTAACATTTTAAGTTTCTGTTTTACTTTATTTACCATAGACAAAGTTCTGAAGCTGTATGCCTCCATCTGTTAGGATCCTCATCTGGATCTGGTAGCTGGACCTACCTTTGGAGAAAGGTGACTAGAAGAAAAGAGGATAATTATCAGAACTTGGGGACACTTTCTCTACTCTACAAAATCTAACAAACTTGTCTTTAAGTTTACACTTCTTAGATCTTTTCAGAACAGAATATTGTTTGCATTTTAATCATAAGTATTATGTTAAGTAAGCAGCTAAGAGGTATATTTAATGGAAAGGATAAACAGCACTGAGAAGCAGTTGATGCCAAGTAAGCCTTAAAAACAAAAGATTTCAATGAAAAATAAAGGCATAAAATTGGAGATGAGAACAGAAAAATGAGAAAAGAGATCAGCCTAAGCCTGATTATTTTAGTATTAGTCAAGGACTCAGATCTTTCCGTTGTCCCAGTAAGAAGCAAACAGATTTGTATTTCAAAGTAGTGATAGATTAACAATTTCCTTTGCCCTTGGCCAAGACTAGAAAGTTGCCAACCACTACTGGTTCCCACTTGCTGTTTGGAAATGAGGAGCTTGATTTTCTTTTTTTTCCAGACTGCAAATCAAACAGCGATTGGAGTTATGCAGATCTGCAGTTTTGATTTGCTGCACTGAACAAGAAGAACAAAAATGGGGAAAGGAGGGATCATTTTCAGCTGGTCTGTGCCAAGGTTCAGACTCAAAATATCCTCAAAGGTCACTGTTCTGACCTCAGGTTTTGTTCCATCAGACCTGTAAGTACTGCATCAACTGGAAGACAGCTGTCTCTATCTGAAAGCCCTGAAATACAAGGCTTGAAATATTTGCGAGATTTGGAAATTGGAGATTTAGTAAACGTAAGAGATTAGGAAAAGCTTTATAAACTGAGAAAAGCTGAGAGAAAGCTTGCAAATTTTGATCTTGGATCTGAGAACAACCCAAAATGTATCTAGTGAATGTTGTCATGTATATACTTCCATCACTTAATTTTTAAAGCAAGTTGTAAGATACTTACAAAATGTACTGACTAAGCTGTAGGGTAACGTGTCCTTTATCTGTTCTCGCAGACAGGATCACTTGGCTTTCAAGCCTGTGGGCTAAATCATCATTACTGTAACTCAGCAGCACTTTGCAGGATTATGGGGTCCCACATGAATAAGGAAGTCAGAAGACGTGAGCTCTGCAAATCCATGAAGGAAGCATGTCCTGGAGTGCGTAAGGAATGCAGAGGAGCATGCAGGAAGGTGGGGCAGGTACGTGTGAGCTGTTTAATTACTGTGCTGAAGAAATATCCGGGTGACTGCAGAGGTGAAGGAGGCCAAGAAACAGAGAAAAATACATGCTATGGAACGAACTGAAAGAGCCATCTACAGCCATAGCAGCTGGTGGAGATTATTAGTATGGAAAGGCAATGTTTAGCACAGATATGAGCTAACAAAAACTACGTTCCTGCTCTATCTTCGTTTATCGAGTCTTTATAATGCTTTGCACAGCCATTCCATTTTTCATTTGAGACTGTTCGCCACCCAGGGTGCTTTACAGCTGCTACTAGTGTCACCTTTACAAGGCCTCTCTGAACCAGGCATCCTTGTCACTCTTAGAAGTGAGGCAGCAAAGTTATGGAGGAAATTTTGAGGAACTCAAATGATTCTTATGGAAACTGGATAAAAAAGAGAAATCTGGATGAAATGGGACAAAAACAGTATTTAAAGTTTTGAGAGCTGCAGTTCTTCAGCCTGAAATGTAGGTAGTCTGTCAGACTGCAAGTCAAAGCTAGGGCAGGATCTGCATGTACCTTTTTAGCCCATAGTGATGTAGTCGCAAGTCTGATTCCTTGTGGTACTTGTTTCTGTTGTGGAATACCCAAGGGACCTACATAAGCCATCCATGAACATCTGCTCCACCTGTTCATGTTGCTTAGCTGCAAAAACTACAGTATTAGTGGTCAACATTGTACAAAAACTGCTTTCCCCCCAGCAATTCAGTACCATCCATCTTATTTACTTCATTAGATTTTGTAATTCCTCTTATGATCCCATGTTGCCATGAAATATTTCACCACTTCCCTGAGAACACAGTCACAAAGCTGAGGTGAAACTGTTGGCTGCCATCAGCGCCTTTTCCTTGAGAAGAAAGGTGTTCCTTGGCCATAAAATCAACCATAGGCATAAGTGGTCTTTCCTAATGCCTGGCAGCTGTCCCAAGTCATCACCTGCTTTTTGCTTAGCCAGGAGAAATGATAAAGATCTCACAGCTGGCACTGCGGCGGCTACTGGTTTGGCTCCGCTGTCTGGCCAGCAGTACGTGATTATACCTGTCTCCAACAAATGCTTTCAGATATTCCAGGCAAGAGACATGCCAGTTCCATCTCATTTACACTTTCAAAATCTTTCATCCCAAAGGACTGGCTAGGTGATTATATTTTTTTTGCATAGTACCTTGAGATATGCCCTCCACAGATAATAGTCTTGGTTACTAAAAAAACAGAGTCAGATTCAGTTCTTGAAAGCAGAGAGGATTTACACTTGGGTTTACACTTGGTGCCTGCAGACTTTAGCCCTGGGTCTGATGGTGCATAGGAATTGAATCCTATTGCCAGCAACCACTGGGGGTGTTTCCTCCCCACCTGCACCCAGAGTTGCTGGAAGCAGCTCTGCACTGCCAACCATGGGCACAACGGGGGAAGCAAAAGGAAAAAAAAAGCAGGTATAGTGAGACTAGTTTAAAATTGGCTACTTGGTCTCACCAGCTTTGTCTGCTGCACAGAGAATAAAGATTTTTATTACAGTATACGGGATTAGGGTGACACGCTCCCATCTGACAGTAGATGAAAAGGAGGTGAGCGGTGCTGTGAGCATCTCCAGCCTCCTGGATAGCCCTGGGGGGAAATGCTAGGCAGGTTGCCTCCCTACGCTCTGCAGTTCACAGCCTAGCACCTTGAAGGTAAACAGCTCTCACTTCAGTATATTGCAGTAGTAAGAGCTGATTGTAAAGTGCTGTGGAAGGACATGGCAAAACTGAATAGCAGGGTAATACCAGAGCAAATTGTATTTGATGTAGACAGCCTTAAAGTGAAGTAACTGGGAAAAATGATAGCTTCATCTGTACAAATGGGCTCTGAGCTGCTCATTACCAAACAGGAATGAGTCCTTGTCTCATGCTAGATAGCATGAAAATATTAGCTCAGTTCAGCAGTGCTCAGAAAAGTCATATCAAACTCTGGCAATTATTAAGAGACTGAATAGAGACCCAGAGAGAACATGTAATTAGGTACAGATCCTTGTTCTAGCTACACACTGAACACTGTGTGCAGTTCTGGTCACCTCATCTCCAACAGATACATTAGACCTGGCAAAGACTGGGAAGACAACAAGGGTGATCACAGCCGTAGGACAGGTTTCATATGGGGAATAGCTGAATGGGAGGATAGGTGATGGGGTGGAGGGAGGGAATTACAGGAGGCTCTGAAATGCTGAGAGCTTGGGGAGGGTAGGTAACGGTGCCGGCCAAGAGCGGAGCATTGTAAGAGCCGTCTGAGAGCAAATAGGGAAGGTTCTTCTCCGCACGGCAGCACCAGTGCTGTGCAGCTCCTCACAACGGGTGTTTGCAAGAACATGCGAAAATTGCTCAGGCTGAGAGATAATTTGGGAGAACCGGTAGTAGATGTTTGGCCTGTTTGTCCTAGCAAGGAGTGCATGGCTGCGTGTAGGGATAGAATAATTGTATATAAGGGTTACCTGTCTGCAATAAAGCAGCTTCTTCCCATGATTCATATTGAACTGTCTGAAGTCCATTTTGCTCCTCATGAAAAGACGCTCTGCTGAACAATGTTGTTACTGGAGACGTGGCTCTCCCGGGACATTGGCTCCATTTATGCATGCCCCCTGAGTGTTACTGTGTGTGCTCGTCCCTGTGTTTCACAGTCATCACTAGAGCTCAGCTGCCCTGCGATGGTGCAGTGGTTGCTCAGACAGGAACCGTTCTCCTGCGTGGTGCGAGGCTCTGCTGACAGCTTCACTAGTGCACAGAGGGAACAGCTATTGAGAAACCGTCCTCTGACTAAAGTAAGTACAAATAATTGTCTCTGCTTACGTATTGGTTTGGAAATCCACATATTGGTATTTGGACGTAAAGCGAGTGGCTGCCTACAAGTTGCAAAGTAATCCCTTACCTTTCGGAGGTGAGTCATCCATCTGCGTTGTGTTTACCAGAGAGGCTCTGTGGATTCTCCAGCTGTTTTCCCTATAGCCCAAGGTCATATTGGCTTCTCTTCAAGTCATAAGGAGCGAGATAACAGGCACACAAAAGCACAGGGCTGTGAGCTGTGTGATGCAGACCCGCGCGGCTCTGCTCCGGCCCGACACAGTCCCAGGCCTGGTGGGATAACCATGGTTTTCCTAGATGCAAGGGTGGGAGACATGGATAACTGTGATCATTCAGGTAAGGGGTGCAACCTTCTATCTCTGTGCATCTCTCCAGTGCACATATCTCATCCCTCTGGAATTCACTTTTGTTTATGCAGTTTTATTTTGCATGATAATATCTTCTTCTTATTTGAAATTATAAAATGGTTTTTTAGTTCAATCTGTGTTCTCTCCTAAGTTATTTCAATTGCAATTCTGCAATTACTGTAGAAGTATTCTGTAAAAAATATAAAAACTTTCCTCCAAAAAGCTTTTTATATGGTCTGTATTAAAGAGTAGCCTTAAGAGCATCTTTTACAAGAAAAAAAAAATCTCAGAGCTGACAGAATTCTATACTTTTTAAGGGCAAGGCAATAAACTGATATAGGCTGAATTTTGGGCAAGTTCAGACATTATTTGCAGTTAGTCCACACTTATGTAAGAGCCAAATTATCTTTAATTTCCTTTTATTTCCCTTTTCCAAGCATGCAATCAGAGAGCAGAAATATTATTGCATGGCCAGTGAAAAACACCTCAAACAGCAAGCAAGAAAATGCCAACAACTCCTCCCTAAACAAAACGATCTCTAGCGAAATATGACAGAAGTGAAGAGCTGCTGTCTCTGCCTTGTTTTTCAGCGAGGCCGGGTGCTCCCGGCTGCACCTGAGCGGAGCTCACCTGCACCCGCTGTCCCGTCGGAGCGGAGCTCACAGTCCCTCGCCTGCACCCGCTGTCCCGTCGGAGCGGAGCTCACAGGCACTCGCCTGCGCCCGCTGTCCCGTCGGAGCGGAGCTCACAGGCCCTCGCCTGCACCCGCTGTCCCGTCGGAGCGGAGCTCACAGGCCCTCGTCTGCGCCCGCTGTCCTGTTGGAGCGGAGCTCACGGGCACTCGCCTGCACCCGCTGTCCCCATCGGAGCGGAGCTCACAGGCACTCGCCTGCGCCCGCCGTCCCGTCAGGCAGCCCGTGTGAGCGGTTCCCTCCCACGTGCGGGCACTGCCGCGGTGCCGGCACCGCAGAGCTCGCAGGCTCCAGCTCGGGGCTGGGCACGCCCGGTGCCTCCCGCCCTGCGGCTGCCCGCACTGCGGTGCCGGTGCCAGGGGTGCCGGTCACCGTGCGGCCGGCAGGGCTCGCGCCACCTCGAGCCATCCCCGGGAGCGGGCAAAGGGGTCTGCGCAGGGAAGGGGCTCGGGTCACGGGTGCTTGGGCAGCTCTCCGGCTGTGCTCAGTCAGCCCTTGTTTGTGTCTGTGACACCAGGGCAATTTCCTAGAAGATGGGGACGCTTCCCCCGCGCACCGGCATCCCTGTCCTGCTGCTCCTTTTGCCTGAGGCAAACAGGCGTCAGCAGCAACTCCCCAGCAGAGCCTTCTCCTCAGGAGCAGCCGTCCCAAGCGTCCTTGCACAGTGCTTTGTGCTCGGAGAGCTCCACCAGGTTTGGAAGTGCCCAGGCTCTGCCACCAGCTCTGCTGCTCAAGAATCTGAGTCTGTGCAGTCTGTGCAGTGCAGAGCTGGGACGGTTTGTGGAGATGATACCAGGGAAGGGCCATGAGCAGCAACGTCGAGGTGAAAGGAGTTCAGTACGGAGGGGAAGAGCTGCGGCTCTGACTGCAGGACAAAGTGTCTGCTCTTGTCTGGGGCCACACCGTGACCTTGCATGTTTGTAAATCTGCTCAGTGAAGAAAGAAGCAGAAGGACGTGGCGCCTGCCCAGCTGGAGCGGGGAGCCAGGGGGCAGGGGACGGGTCGGCTGTGGCCGCCCGGATTACAAGCCTGGGCTGCTGGTGAAGCTGTTGGGACCAAAATTAGCAGCTGCTGCCCACAAGGTGCAGCTGTTTTGTATAGGGCAATTCAAGGAGCTTCCTGAAAGGCGGCATTGCTGCTACCTGCCCAGGAGAGCCCTGCGGAGCCGGCGTCTGCCCGCAGCTTCCCGTCCCGGCACTGATGGGAGACGGGACGCGGGGACCGGGACGCGCCGTTCTCGTGGGGCAGGGCATCGGGAAATCTAAAACCAGGTACAGATGCAAATAGAATAAAGAGGAAGAAAATGAGATGAAAACATGATTGACAATCATGAATATTAAGACTTCTTTCTAAATGTTCAAAAAGACACATGCTCAAGCAGAAAGGCCATAATGATAGGGGAAAGTGAATATAGCTTAGAATTAGAAGCAGATATCTTTTTAAAAAGACAGCATAATAATAACTGAAGAGAAAGACAAGCAAATAGCAGAAAGGTTTAGATGATAGCAATGAGCATAAATCTGAAGCCGGCAGTTTCAAGGACTTGATGGGGAAAGCAAAATGACTTAAGGAGCAATCTATATCCAACAGAGTGGAGGCAAGTAAAGGAGATTTCCAAGTGTATTAGAACCCATCAAAGCAACAGAACTGGTCCATTACTAGGGGGAGGCAATACAACTGTAAACAGTAGTGCAGAAATGGCAGATGAGTTCCATGGATTTTGCAGTATCGTATCTGGGAGGAAGCAAACTGATGAATCCATAGGTTATAAATGATAAACAATTTCCATCAGCCACAAAAGGATGCTAAACCGGCAGCCTCTAAAGCAAGAAATGTCCTATCAATACACTGTGACAACTTGCCTGCATGAATTTTGAAAGAGTTAGCTTGGAAATGGGAAAGGTAAAAGATGATTGATCATTATCTCCAGTCTAAGGTGCAGGGAGGCGAGATCTGTCCACACAACACAAACGAGGTCGAGCAGCCCCGGTCGGACGAGGAGGCTGCCCGTGAGGAAGGCACGTCCCGTCCTGGCGCTGCAGTGACCGCGGGCTCTCACACGTGCTCTGCTCGGGCACCTGACGGATGGTTTCTAAACCTGCACTCCTCCCGTGTCGTAACACGGCCTAATAACAACATTACAATTCTGCACGTAGCAGTTCTTTTCAAGCTACAGTAACGCGGCACGTGAGGAGCAGGGGCTGAGGAAGCCGGTGCCTGTTTCACGCAGACCAAAGGATGGGAGGTGCAGGAGGGAGTGGGGCTGGGAGCCGCGTCTCTTATCTCTGCCCTCACCATGAGCGTGTTGCCTCCCCCAGGCATTAAACAGCTTCGGACTTGTCCCTCCATCCCGGTGCGTGACGGCGGTGCCCTCCGTAGGGGACGGCTCTGGGGTTCGGGACCCCGGGAAGCAGGCGGTGAGCCGGGACGGGCAGTGCGAACGGCTGTCTCCACACGCGGGCCTGGCGGGCTGAGCAGTCCGGAGCTTGTGCCGGTAAGGGCTCCAACTTACATGGATATCTAACTGCATTTGCTAAAGGATTGGAAGAAAGAGCCCCTGGGCTTCTCCACTCTTCCTTGCATGGAGCCTTGCCCCACGTTTGTCTAAATGCAGCATTTAGATCAGGGCCTCACGTTGGCACGGGGCTCCTCAGCGTGCAGCACCGAGCAGCCCAAAGCGCGCGCGGAGCTGAGCCCTCCGCCCCACACAAACGGCTCGCAGCGCGCGCCCGGCAAAGCTGCTGGCATCTCGCGTCTGCTCCGCTCTATTTTGAGGGATTTAAACTTAGTAATTGGCTTTTTTTTTTTTTTTTTAGAGCCCTTTATGCTGGACGACAAACAGTCCATAAGCACAGATCAGGTGGTCGTCTGGGGCAATATGTTTATTCAGAGATTCTGGCCACAGCCTTCTCTAAACATAATCAAGGCTATTTAAGTAGCTGCTCAGAATTGCCTCTCGGTTCCTACAAAATGTCGAGTATTTCCCTCGTTGAGCAATAACCCATGCGGATACAAGGGTGAAGAACCACAGGCTATCGAGTTCCTCACAGATTTTTAGGTGCTGCTGCATGGACAGTCACTTTGAAGAGCTGCAAGCCTAGCATAGGGTGTCATTGTGTTAGGTTTGAAACTAGCAGGTCTCTCTGGCAGCTTGACAGCTGTTAAGGTCCCTTAACCTCCCTGGCTTCTTCGCTATATTAAGCAGAGTCACTAGGCGAGAAGCAGCCCGACTTGTGGCCCTGTGCGCATTTAGTGGTGACCTGGCAGATCTGCCAGCTCCGTGAGCTCTCCAAATCGCTTCCTGCAGAGGCTGAACAGGAGAGCACGGGCAAGGGGTGACGCCTCCAAGTTTGCACTCATTAATACTATTAATTGCTACAACACTAATAACAGGGAGGGAAGTTTTGCATGTGCTAAAGAGCACATTCCTTTGCTGGGCTCGTCCCTTCCCCCGGGACGGCAGGGCTCCGCTCTGCTCCCGCCTTGCCCTCTCCTTCACCCTTCTCCTCCTTTTTACCTTCTATCTCTTCCTCTTGACATTTGCACTCGCCTCCCAGTTCTGCCCCGTGCTCATGGCTGTACCTTCTCCTAGTCTCATCCTGCCCCACTCACTTCTACCCTGGGCATCCATAGACCTGAAGGCTAAAAGCCCCTGGACCTTCAAAAGCCACCTCAGCACAGGGACGATGGAGAGTGGGCAAGAACTCACCATTCCAGGGATGTGGCTGCCAGCTTTCAATGAAAAACAAGACATCTCAAACCTGGGGATAATTCTGGGTGCTTTTTCCATCACCAGACTATCTTGTTTTTTGATGCCATCTTACAGCAATGCTGAATTTGCATTTTTCGCAGAGAGAATTTCAGCCAGGGAGTCCATATAAGTTCAAAAGGAAAGTGATTCATTACCACATGTAGCAGCCCAGGTAGGAACCTTCCTGCAAAGTGCCGTAATGGTAGTGTAGGGTGTTAGATATTTTGGGTTTTAAAATGAAATTAACTGAATGACTAAGATGATAAAGCACTGATGGGCATAATATAAAAAGAAGTCAGGGGATTTATATCATATGAAACAGAAGAGAAAAAAATTATATTTGAGGTAATTATACTTCATTGGGAGAAGATTTAAAATGATCAAAAGTAAGTTTGACACGGAGAGATCTGAAACTGAGAAAATTAACATACATATTAGAAGAAATGTTAGGTGAGAGTTGACTAAATGAGTTACTGGCGACTGGACATCATATACACAGCTTTAGTAGCACTACTGAAGCCTAGATCACAGAGAACACTCAGAAGCTTAATACCTAGACTGAAATTTCTTTCCAGTCCAGTTTAATCTGTTGCCTAAGACCACCCAAGGCCAAATTGCACTCACATTGCACCAGGAGCAGTTAGAAGGAAATTGGTGCCTTTGTGCATCAACAAATGCTCCAACAATGAGGAAGGGAATGAAAGAAGGAATAACTCCAGTTTTAATTAGAGCAATTAAAGCTCCAATTCTAGAGCTTTAAATTGTGGAAGAAACTTGTAAGAATGCTGTGCTGGTATTATCATTACAAAGATTATCTATCAATCTAATTTGGGTTCTATAAGCCACACAGACACAACCTTCCTCCTGGTCCTTCAGAACAGAGATCTTGGTGTTTGGAAAGAAGAGTGGGAAGAAGCAGGGCAGGGTGTCCTGCCATGTTACTCAGCAGCACATGGAAGGGCATTAGAAAGTGCTGGCACCGTGAGAACCCAGGAAGCTTCAATGCACTTTTCAGCAGACCCATTTGCTGCCCAGCGAGGAATTTGCATTATTTTTGATTGCACCTTGGTATATTTAAGGATACCTGCTTTGCTACCCTATCCATCATGTCTGTATTGAAGGCCAAACCCTTACATTTATTTACAGAGCTGCAGCTGTGCAATCTAGAGTAGAAGAGCGATGTTAGCTGTAAATAAAGGTGTAGGAATCTGTTCCTGATGTGATCTGTGGAAATGTGGCAAATCTGAGAGAGAGTGAGGAAGAAGCCAGGAGCTTATTGTACCTGTTGACAGAAACACTGGATGTACAGATCGTGTGCCTGAGCCAGCAGGAGACTTTGCACCGCCAGTGCATTAGTGCACACTGTGGGCATCCCTGCATCCATCTAGCCCTGGAATAAACACAGTTACTGTGAGACCTGAGCAGGGAAAAAAGCCTGAAGGATGTAAAAGCTGCTCATAACAGCTCCCCCTTCCTCTCTAAAATGCTGTTACCTAGGCCTAATGTTACGCTCGGCAGGATACCCAGTGCCAGTGTCCAGGATTACAGGTATCAGTGCTTGGAATACCGAAAAACAAAGGAACATTTCTAAGAGAAAAATGAGACACAGGGAAGTGAGAGCCGCTCGGAACCCTCTTGGTGTTTGAGGCCTCCTCCTGCTCCCGTGGTAGCAGTGGGAAAGGACACTCCAGTCTGCTCGGGGAGAAGCCAGCTCTTCTGCCCCCGAGCCGCGAGACAAGGTATTTGTTGGGCTCTTGAGAGAACTGCCAGGGCAAGAGGATTGTCTTGTACCAGCTCCACGGTGAAATTCAATCACTTACCAGCTACAGTAATAACATTTTAATGAAATATTGCTAAATCCTGGAGAAGGGTGAGGCTCAGCTGACTTGCAAGCAGAATTACATAGTTCCACTTACAGAGAGTAAGACCCACTAATGAGGTCTCTTCAAGCAGCTATAGCAGGTAAAAAAGTCTGTACTTATTTTAGGTATTTTCTCTCCATGTTCTTTACATCTCCAGCATGACTTTCAAATCCAGTGCCATTGCTTTCATTGTGGACAGCCAGCCTCATCCTCATCCAGCCACTGCAACCCAGCTACAACAGAGGTAGCTGAAGATCTGCACTTCTTACAACTTCTCCTGGTGATTTTGACTTTCCTGTAGCATCCACGTGGTGAGCAGAGAATGAGAGTGCAAAGATTACCTTGTAAATGGGGGGGTTATGTTCTCCCTGCTTGATTTCCTTGCTGTGCGGTCTGCGCTCTCGGTGCTAGTCAACATCCCGCACCATCTGCCAGGAACGGCTGCTCCCGGTGGCTGCTGCAGCCGCTTGTGCTTTGGGAATGGGACAGCTCGGATGCTGCCGCCGTTGCTGCTGAGGTGGAAAGTGCTGACAAGGGCTCCACACGAACGGGACCTGAAGGTAACCGTGAACGGTGAACTGGAGCCTCCTCCACAGCAGTCTGTACCTCCCCACCTTCCTTCAAGCAAGTGCCTCTTTGTGGCTTCAGTGGAGAAGCTCCTCTGCTGTTGTCCTTCCTTTGCCCCAAGTACTTTCATGTGCAGAATTCTAATAAGAAAGACATTATAAAACTTTTTCTCCATTAGGCTCACAGGAATAATTTTGCCTCTGTAAGGTCTCACGTACCCTGGTTTGAATGACATTATTCTGTGTTTATGCAAGTGTCAGGGGAACAGAATTGGCCCCAGTAGGGTCTGAGTTATCAAGTTTTCTGGAATAAGAGAGTCTCATTTTCACAGCAGTGCAATTTTCTCCACAATGATATTATCTTTGTTCCCTGGCTTCTGGCAGCATAGCTGCTAACACATGCTATTAGCAGATGGCATGAGACATATATGCAGGTCTCTCCAGAACATTTCTTTCATTCTTCCTTTCACATTGAAGAATTGCAAATTCAAGCTAAACGCATACAATGACTATAAGCCCCTCGCCAAACAGGGCTGTAGATAGTTAAAAAGAAAGCTCCAGTATAAGCCTTTCAAATACTTGAGTTTCTCTGCCATAGTTTAACTACCCAGTGCATACCTTTTCAGCCAGAAATGCAGGGAATGCATTTCTGTAGAATGATACTCCCTGATGTCTCTATCTCAGCTCCTTTCCAGGATCAGCTGTTAGGATCAGCATGCATTACAGGCGCACAGGTCACTGCCATGCAGACTCTTCAGCAAGCACCACATCCATCTCCGCCCGGTAAGTAACTGCGGGAGCGGCGGAGCGCGGGGACCTTCAGCAGGAACACCAGGCTGCAGTGCCAGGCGTGCAAAGGGCTGCAGCGGGCACGAGAGCCGGGCAGCGCCGGGAGCGCCTCCCTGGCAGCCCCCGTGGGACGCACGCGTCGCCGAGGGGCACGAGGCCACGAAGGCGCTGGCCGTGCCGCTCTCCGAGCCCGGGACGGGTCTGCGGGGGGACGTCGGGGAGCTCCGCATGCAGCTGTGCGCCTGGCGACACGCTCAGGGGCTGCTCTGAACAACCATTCACTGCTGGTCTGAATGTCTTATCTAGGAGAAGAAGGGTCTCTGTCAAAAATAATCCTCCCACTCAAAATTCTTGTTTTGTTTCTAATTTTACTATGATGTTTTTTTTTTCCCAGAGTTCCTTTTGGACCTGGTGGAAAAGAGACACTGATGAAAGGTCTCAGCTTTCCAGAGGCCTCAAAAATCAGCGCTTACCTGAGCACTTTTTTTTTTTTCCCCGGATTTTTTTTCTTTCAAGCCTCTGAAAACAGAGCTGAGTTGGAAGATCAGCTGATCCAAAGTTCTAAAATTCTATGAAAACATGAGTTTAACTCTTCAGGTCCAAATTTAAACTTTGCATATTGACTCCATGTAACTCTGGGCAGACCATAACCCAATTGTTATGACATGTCAACAAAGATGGTGCAAAAGCTTCAAGCTCTCTAGACAGCTGCATGCTGATAACACACTGCACTGGTAACCACCTCTCTGCTTATCACCATGACTTCTAC
>JAVCKT010110378.1:0-19565 GCA_032273925.1 Rhynchotus rufescens
CCTTTCCTTTCCTTTCCTTTCCTTTCCTTTCCTTTCCTTTCCTTTCCTTTCTTTTCCTTTCCTTTCCTCGCAGTTGCTTGAAATTATTTTGAAATTAACTTTAATGGGACCAGTGGATCTTTCACAGGTTAAAGCAAATGTGACCTAACACTTCCATGGGATAACGTCATTTGGCAGTATTGGGGCAATGAAGCTTTCTGTTTACTCTGTCTTCTTTTGCCTTTTTTCTTTTTTCTTTTTTTTTACCCCTCCTTTCCCACCATGCCCTTAAAAAACTTTTGAAGACACAGTTCAATTTTCACCACATTTGTCATCTGGTGAAAGATCTCCAAGATGTCAGTTTGCTCATAGTTTCGTGAAAACCTCCTTTGGATAGAACAGAAGGATCCACATGGTCGCCCTTTCCTGCTCCCTCTTCGCAAGACAAAGACAGACAGGTACAGTATATATCCTGAGATGCAATAAAGCCTTGGATGGCATCTAACTATTAGGAAATTCTTCCTGTGGGGCTGCTGGCTAGCATGTGTGAAAGGGATGAAGGGATAATCCCAAAGTTCCCAGGATTTTCTCAAGCTATGGTGTGTTACTGTGCCTGGGAGGGACCTTGTAAACATTGGCAAAGTCTAACTGATCATTTGGGGAAAATCTCATGATTTCATCGCAAATTTAGTTTTTGGGAAGTTTTTATTTTATTTTAATCTGATTTTTGTAAACAGATAGAAACATCAGGAATTTATACTCATCTTGATTTAAAATTTTTGCTTTCTCCAATGGCAAAGAGTGCTTCTGAAACCAGAAGGTGGTTCTCCATTTCCCTGAAATCTGTGTTGCGCTGTCATGGGCACATATCTCCCACTCTCCCATAAATCCACTTCATCTCTTGACTATTTTAGAAAATCTTCATGATTTTACTGAGTGAGTCATGTGTGATTTGGTGCTCTAATACATAGTTCGCAGTTGTGCTGTGCCAGTGGAATTTAAACCATTGAAGAGTTTTGGATTCCTTAGGCTGTTCTGGGGAGTTGAAGAACTGACCGCTTTGAACAGAAAAGGCCAAGGGCCCTGTGTTATTAAATCCATTGTAAAACATGCCTTGGGTTTCTCCAGGAACCAGAATAGGAAGAAGCTGGTGAGACCTCATAAGCTGCCAGCTGAAAGGTGGAAGGGAGGGGAGGCTGGAATTGTTTTCTCCTTCACCTTGGTAGGCCCAATTTAACAGACATTACGGAGAATAAGAAATGGTCTTTGGAGGACTGTTGCACATTGCAGAAATGATTAGAAGTCATAGAGTGAGAATCAATAAAAAATTCCAAACTAACAAAACACCAAACCAAGAGACACTTGCCATTACTGAACAATGCCCTAAAACATTTAAAACACTTTGTCAGCAGCTGTAAGTATATTGTCCTGCAGAGCACTGTATGTTATGAGGTGATAAATCACCCTATGAAGACTGAGACTACGAAGGCTGAAAAGAATGTTTTAAAAACAGAGTAGCTGAAAAGTGTAGATTTTCCACAATATGTTTTCCTGTCAAAAAATGAAGTGTTTTCAGAATGAACATTTTCTTTGGGTGAAAATTATTTCAGCAGAATTTTCACATAGGGAAATTTAAACTTGATAGCTTAGCCAGATCAGCTTGACAGTAAAAGGTGGGTCCTTTCAAGCCTCCATAACTTCTCACAGGAATAGTTTCAGGGCACTATTATCTCTATTGGTACTTACCCTCTGGGCTTCTTGTCTGAGTGATATATCACCACAACTTCTACCCCTGCCTGAGTGGCGGTAGTTTTGGGAAATGAGGAGGATTCTAGGATACCTTGAGGTTTTTTCAGTTGCTTTCAGTAGTTTTCAGTCTGACTCTTGCCCAGCTGGAGAGGTTGCAGATTTATAACAGTAGAGACTGGAAAACATCTAAGGACAATATGATGGGCATGATAGTGAGAAACGTATTTCTCTTTTTTCTTTCCAAGATATGGCTCTTGTTGGAGAGATGTTTCCAGCAGCATGTGGCATCCTCTGGTAAGAACTACTATAAACTGGGAATAACTGTAGGTCAAACAGAAACAGAGAGTGTGTGCACTGCACTGGGTGTGAAGTGGTCATTTCCTCTTTGGTTGTTTCAGTTCACATCGTCTGAGAGGAACAAGAGTTTGTGAAAAAGATCAGCTTGGATAACTTAAGGGCAAATTCTGACATTCAGAGAAGAGATGCATGTGCATGTGTGGGCATATACTGGGGAATGAGTGGCAAACCTATTTAAGCCTATGATGAGACAAGGCCCAACAGGAGCACCTTTGACAGTTAGAGCTCTTGCAGACTCTTCTGATTTGAACAAAATTTGAGGTCCTGATGTTAATAACTATTGGAAATACAGTGACTGTTGCTGCAGGACAATGTTTTTCTGCATGCCCCAAAAGGCAAACTGGACAGAATAAGTTTAGAGAAGGATTTGTCCACCCATGTCTTTGATTTCACTATCTAAGAAAGACTTTCTTGGCTTTGCAACCGCCTGTTTACTACATGGTTTGCTTTTGTAGTGCTACACTAAGAAGGTGTTATGCATGAAGAGAAACACACTATACACATACAGAGCCAGCAGCTTACTGTTAGATTAACTACGATTTTAGCAATCTCATCAAGATACAGTAATTACTAGTTCAACTAAAATACTGACACTTGTAGTTAAATTACTACAGAAACACCTTATTAATAATAATAGTCTTCAAATAGTTATAAAAGAAAAATTGTTAATATTTAACTCTTTTCACTAATGCTAGACTCTTCCTACCACGTCCCCCTGGGTCTTGTGGCACCAGTCTCTTCAAGCAGACAGGCTTTCACACTGAGTCACCAGTGTCTTGAGTTGTTCTCCAGAGGTGCACTATTCATGGCAGGGTCCTTTCCTCCTCAAGGCATAAGGTCTACTTGGGGCTATTTTTATGCATTTTCCCATCACAATCTGTTTCCTTCTTAATGGTTTCCGGTAACATTTCCCAGCCTCTATTAGCATAAAGGGCTATTTTTTGCTGTGCAGGGTCTATCTAAGTTTGTCAGATATTTTACTATATATAGTGCCACAGCGATAAAGCTAAAATAGGTTATACAAACGTCGCTTAGTCACTATCAATTGTTAAAGCAGGCTAATATCAGCTCAGGTCATGGCAAGTCTGGAAAAAACATGAGATGCTGGACTTTTAGGTGACTACAAAGCTTGTGGCCTTTCAATAGTAATTTCAAAAATCATACTTATTGGGCTATACCAGTACCTTGCTGTTGTACCCTGTGGCTGCAAAAAGTCCTGAAGTACCAGATGCCATCCCACAAGGGGACCACAGAACCCTGCTTGGTGAGTCTACGTGTTCTGTTTTCACAAATGGTCACCTTGGTGTCGCTCCTGTTCACCTGTCCCAGCAGTGTCATGGTATCACTCAAAGTGCAGGAGAGAAACTGCATCCACTGACATGTACAACTTGCTCCTTTTCTCATTTTAGTGAGAAAGTTTATTCACTAAAAGATTGTGTTGGGAGCTGGTGAGCTGATTAGACCTGTATTGGTCTAGAATGATGGAAGCTTTGATCTATTCCTTGTTTTCATCATCAAATTTCTTTTATAGGAGTAGGATTTTGTTGTGACTCTAAATGTTACTAAAGCAGTAGTCACATGCAAGAGTTTGATCCAGACTTATGATCTTTAACCAAAACTATCTCTGTTTTAAACTTCTATGACAGTTTTATGTCAATATTTCTTTCTCTTTCCTTTATTCTTTCCCCTATATGCCTATATTCCCTTCAAGGAAGGAGTTTGTGGCTCCTTCCTTGAACATTAGATTCACAGATGAGGAAAAAGCCAATGGACTTCCTTTTCTGGAGGTCTTCAAAACCCGCCTGGATGCCACCCTATGCCACATGCTCCAGGTGTCCCTGCCTGAGCAGGAAGGTTGGACTGGATGATCTCTGGAGGTCCCTTCCAACCTTAACCATTCTGTGATTCTGTGAACCTCACACTGCTGCAGAAGTATTGGCAATGAGCAGTGCAAGCAAGCTTCCCCTTGGGAAAGGATAACAGAGATTCAGGATTAATTTCAGTCTCAGAAGGATTTTCCTCCCCCTCTAACATTGTGAAGAACAAAAACAAGCCAAATGCAAATTCCAAAAATTGCTGTTCCATGCACATTCCCTGCATTTCCAATATGGTGCTAAGACCATTGCATCTGCTGGTTCATCTTAGAAATACTAAGGATGTCTGAGACAGTCAGTGTGCTCTGGCTTTTCTCCCGTTTCCAGAGTAGGAGAGCACATCAGTCCCACACAGGAGTGGTCTCCAGAAAGCAGGAGTGCTGCTGCCACCTCTTGGAGCTGGGACGAGCTTGGTGGCAGATGTCCTAGTGAGAAAGGGGTCAGCGACAGAGAAGCACAGTATGGACACCTCTTCATTTAGCTCACACATTTCCCCTGCTGCTGAAGGTCAGAGATCTGAAAGGGGCAGGAATTATTTGCTCTTATGCAGACTCTCCACCAGCACGGCACGCATACCAATGTGTGGTTTTCAAAGGATATTTTTTCAAGTCAGGATTTAAAACGTGCATGTGATGTGGCACTCTCCATTTTCTGGGATGGGCTATGGAGCAGTGCAATGTCCACCACCTTTATAAACCTTTTATTTACTTTAAAATGCTACAAAATTCTTCATCACAGTATATATTGCAAATGCTCTAATAAACAGAGGGGTCAAAATTGGCTTGTCTTGAGGTCACATTGAGCTTCTGATGTGCTTGCTGCAAAACTGACATCATTACTTCTCTTTCTCTCCTCACTTTCTTGGTTCTTAAGTCGTGCTTTATCAGCATAATATATGCATGCCATCTAGGAATGAATTACGCAGTAGCTATTACATGTTTATATTTCACCCTGTTAATGTTAATGGGAGGAAATATGTGTAATGAAATTGTTTTGTTTGAAATATTTGATGGCACCAAGTCAGCTTCTCCCTTGATTTTTCCCAGAAACACATATGCAGACTCAAATGGACAGAGCTAAATGCACATAGCTTTCCATTTATACATTTATATTTGTGGAGGAGAAGATACTCAAGTTTATTAGAGCTTTTAGCTCTGCAAAATGTTTGCTCCAGCGTGTGGCTGGCCTCATGCAGACTCTTCCTCCTACACAGAGCGTGAGAGTCCATTACTGCTAGCTGTGGCTATAAAATGCTCAAAGGTGCCAAGGGCAACCTTCATTCTGAAGGTACAGGCACTATTTTAAATAGTTGGGGATCCTGCCACCAAGATCTTCCCAGTCATGGAGTGAAGGTGACTTGATATTCTCTGGAAATGCAGCACTAGCCGATGTGGTAGCTCATAGCAGCCCAGGGCACAGAGAAACCCCAGTCATGTCTCTTCAAATGCTGAAGAGACATGGGGCAGTGTGGAGGTGCTGAAGGAGCCCCATCACAGACTTCTTTCCTGGATAATGCCACTTGGCTCATTGGGTGAAGCAGTCTTTCAGTGCCATGTGTAATAGAAATGGCCTGGCTCGGTTTCTACTCATGAGTGCCAAAAGCAGATCAGATGAGAAGCAGCCTGGCACTTTGATGTTGCCTGGAGGCCGCTCTTTACAGGCATCACCTGATGGGATCACACCACAGCCACTTTGATGGGACAGCACGTGCCAGCAGCGAGGGCTACAGGAGGCTCCACCTGCAGCATCCAAAACAGCAGCAGCAAAATATGTTTTTAGGGTCACCAGGTAGCTCCTCCAGTAATGCTCAAGCACAGAGCTCATGTTGACCAAGTTGACTGTTTGTGAGCTCTTTGTACCTTCTCATCGCTTCAGTCTGTGTTGCCATAGAAGTTTATTACAGCAAAACCTCTAATATGTGCCTGGCTGTGCCAGTTCTTCATAAACGCATTTGGAGAGTCAGTTTCTAGACATCAAGGTAGTTTCTAGTCAAATTTATCTAAATGAAGTTTCCTGGTGTCAGCAGATTAGTTCTGTCTCCCAAAGACAGAGTTGGTCTTTGCAGCAAACTTATGTAAGTGAAACTTTGCATGCATTTTTACCTTTGGACACTGTCTTCTCAGTTGGTGTCAGATATACATGACAGGCATTGGGCTGGGAGTCTGAGATGACTCAAGGCTAATGAGACCTGCCTTGGTTTGATTAACAGTAAGGTGTGTCCATCTGAGGTTCAAACACAGTCTTTAGCCAGAGCCCCAGGATGGCCACGAGCCATGCATTGAGCTGCTGAATGTGAAATGAAAGATGTTCGTCCTGCGGGATCTCTGTGGTCAGCTTCCAGATGGGGCTGAAGGCACCATCTGTGACTTACAAGTCCTGTGGGCCTGGGACTTTTTGCTTGAAGCATCCCAGCAGGAAAAAATCTTTCTCTGCTGTTTCTGGAAGCAGAAGTCCTCTCTTGATTTACAGAGCTCCAGCTTCTGAGCTGCACCAGTGCTAAAGAGCAGAGCAGGTGAGGTACTCTGTTCCATTTGCTAAGGGAGTGCTCATGTAAAAACCTGCTGAATCAGGTATATTTGATGTCACTTCTTGTCATTAAGCCACTCCACAACTCTTCTAGCAGGCTAGTTGAGAGGCTGGTTGTGAAAGAAATAGGCAAAGTGTTTTTCAGAGGGCCTTCATCTGATTTCCAATGACAATCTGAAAAATATGCTTTAGTAAAGATGAATGGGGAGATGGGGAATTGCACTTGAATAGATTAGTGGAGCTGATAACTGTAGCACAAGAAAAAGGCCCATGGTGCAAATTACATAGTCATTTACGGAGGTCATGAAATGATAGCATATGGATGCTGGTGAGGGAATAACAACCATTTTATAGCATTTTCTGTACACAACCACTGATTGATGCTCCAGTGACTCACTCATGCGGCACTTTTCCAGATATGATAACATCTTGGACTCTGAGCAGCTCTCCTATCTACGCAGATTTTTCTTTCGAAACATATTTCATGCACCTTTGTGCATAACATAACATTGCTGCATGTGTAATTGCCTATTGCAGATCTCTATCCACTGTTTTTATCCTTTGCTTACGTTTGCCTTGGCTTATGATCCTATCAGGTGCTCAAAGCTAAGCAGGACTGATCCAGTAGGACTAGTCAGTGCTTGAAGGGAACCTCTGATTAAAACCAAGTGCTACAGTAAAAGGAAGCATTTGGGAAGGGAAGCACTGTCTTTAGACGGACCACTGGTTGAGTGGGACATTGCATGTGGGAACATGGCTTTTATTACATATGATATTTGACTTGTGGTCCTCTACATCAACGCACCAGCTGACACTGTACTAAACTTCTCTTACGGGTTGTGAATTGTCAGATGGCAGGGGAAAATCTTGGGTGCCATGGTTGCTTTAGCCAAAAATAAAGGATAAAATAAATGGATTTTTAATTTATTTTGTTCCTTATGGGTTAGTTAATACAGCCAGGGCAATACAGACAAAATATTTCAAGCTTTTAACTTGGAGTTTAGGTGAGAGTCAGCCTTCTGTGAACCTAAAGGTGACTATGATTTATTAACCTCTATGTCTTGATTGGTCTTTTAACCTGCTAGCAAGTGTGAATGAACAAATGCAAATTATGAATATGTCTTGAATATGTTTTTCCCTAGCGTAGACAACCTAAAACAACATATGTATTTGCCACTGCTGGCTCATATCTTATTCTGTGCAGATGGTGAGCAGGGAAAGAGTTCTTCCATCAAGACATTGCCCATGGGCATAAGGTGTACGTAATGGGTTATTTTCACAGTACTTGCGAATGAGTTGTAGTTTGCAGAAAATGGGGTAATTGTATGGCAGGAGTAACAGCTAACCAGAATATATTCAAAGCTTCTGAACAAACACATATGTTTGAGAGTCTATTTGCAATCCAGGCAGATTGTCATGAAGCCAGGCACGTCTCTGTGGCTACATAAAAGAGATGAACTGTATTTCACAGAACTGCCATTTATAAGCTTCTCCCTTTTTCTCCTTCATAAGGTGATTTCTGGCAAAGGTTTGAAAGAGGCCTTATGTTTTGGGGGAAATTCATTATCATCCTAAATCCCCAAGCACCACCAGTCTAAGGGAAAGGAACGGGAGCTTGGAGGGGATCATGGCAAACCCCATGGACTATGGTGTGAAGCTGTAGGCAACAAACTTCCTTTGCAGGATTTCTCTTACCATGGATCCCCTCACACTGGGATGAGGCGGCAGGCAGAAGAAGCAGGGAGCAGCCTCTCTGCTCTGTTAGCACACTTTCCCTGTGAAGCACTGTGCAAATGGCAGACACAATAAAATATGAGATGAACAAGGCAAAGTCAGTTATTTACTGCCTCAGCCAGAGCACGATTGTTCCCCTTGGCAAGTTTTCAAGTGCCTTTTGCTTCTAGTCTGCTCTTGAATGACGCATGTGATATGGCTTCCTGCACTTCCTATGAGGAGGGAGAAGGGAGACTGCCATAGTGCAACAGATCTCACTCTTCTGAAGCATTTACATTATGTAAAATGCCATTAAATTGCTGCACTGCTGCAGGCATTGCAGTAAGTGTTTTACCAGCCCAACTTGTTGTACGTGTGCGAGACTGAGTGTGAATGTTTGTGTGTGAAGGACTCTCCCGGCTGCTCTTCGGAGGGCATCTCCAACCTGCTGGCCTTACTTGGTGGTGAAGTGGAAGGTGATCCTTGGCTCTCCTGGGACAGCGAGCCGTTGGTGCCTGCCTTGTATGGAGAAGGACGAGACGGGCAGGGAGGTGGGTGACTTGGAGTTACAGGAGCTGTTGGTGATTCTAGCACTAGGATGAGACAGTTGCTTTGATAAGGACGCCATATCACACCGTTGCAAATGTCACTCCCATCCCCACATTACTTCTGCACTGGGTGTCATCGTCACTCACTAGGGACATCCCTGTCCCCTCCCAATGAGCAGGGGGGAGTACTGACCATTATAGATAACAGCAGAGTGAGGAACACATTTCACGTGGACTCATTTGATTTCAGGATTTAATCCAGCCCACAACTCAGCAAATCAAGAATTCGTTGGTAAATCCTGCTAGTTTTCTATTTCTGAGCATGAAGCAAGTAGCCTCCCATTCCCTGGACACCGCAGTTAGCCTGGTCGTGCTCTCTCAGCTAGGCTAGATATACAGAGGAGGTCTCCAGCACATCCAACTCCTTTCAGGGTAAAGCATGGGGATTAGGTGGCAGTATGGAGGACACTGTCGGAGGGCAGCTTGGCCTCCTTCCCAGGGCAGTTCACGGCTTGTGAGGTTCATCTTTCTTTCCTGGTAGCTAAACAAAAGCTAAAGCAAACAGAAAGCAAGGTGAGTGATGGTGTCCAGAGCTGGAAATGGCCATAGTGTGTTTTGACTCATGAGCACCCAAATCTGATCTAGCGAGCCAGGCTGGCAGTTTCCTGGGTCCTGGAGGTCACACCTGATGGACACCTTGTCCAGCACAAATCCCTGCTAACCCCAGTGGTGAAGAATAAGGTCCATAGCAACCAGAGCTGTTTTAGCCTGAGGGCTGCCTCCAAGGCCAGGTAAGGGAATCTTCCCCTTGAGGGCACTGCGGAGACTGTTTGCAGTCCTGCATCTGCCTCGGGACTCCCCATGACCAGGGATGCATTGAGGCACTTAAGCAATGTGGTTGGGGCTGAGCATGGAACAGATTAGGATAGGCCAAGGGAAGGAAATTCAGGTTTAAGAAGACTCTCACCAGGGGGTTCTTGCTGGCTTCAGCTATTTGTTAGGAGTTTATTTGAGGTGAGCAACAGTAGGGCAAAGGGCAGGAGGAACACCTTGCAACAGGGAAATTCTCATTTGATATTAGGAAAGAAAAAATTCACTGTGAAGTTAGTGAAACAGGAGCCAAGAGAGGTTGTGAAATCTCCATCCTTGGAAGTAGTCAGGACTCAAATGGCTGCAGTCCTGAATGACCTGCTGTAACGCTAGAGCTGGATATAACTCTGAAAGCTAGCTTTTTTTCTTGATAACTCCCCTCTGGAAAGAGACATCAAAGAGGCTTTGGCAGAGGAGCTGGGGTGTGTGGGGTGTGAAGTCAGTGAGGGGTCTATGCTGAGGCTGGTACAAACCTCCTCCCTGCTGTAATGCTTGCTGGTCTCTCTGGGGCCCAAGGAGAAGGTCACGGCCTGGTCCAGCTGCCTGGGCCACATCCAAAGGGATCTGTGTGTGTCTGCAAGGAATCTGCGGCATCTCTTTCTCACTGTGATAGGGGTTTAGAGGTTTTATTAGAGGTTTCCTTCGGATACCTTCACCTCCACATTGGCAGGAACTCTTTAGACTGTGACGGCCATCTTGGCTGCCTGCTCCCTGTCCTTTCGCAGCGACTCCTTCTTGATCCTCCCTGTCATCCCTGCCTGCTCTTCTGGAGTGCCTGACATGGGAGGAAAGCCATAGCCACCAAAAGCCATCCTGTTCTGTGGGTCTTGCCATAGCACTTCTCTTCTAGCTCCTACTGTCTGAAATGAGCCACAGGAGGCCTGGGAGATAGCACCAAACTGATATCTACCCTACAATAAGGGAGATCTTTCACAAACCTCCCCACTTCCATGGCCTTGTCTTTGATCTGCTTTCCTTTGAAGAAATGGTCTGAGGTTTAAAATCAGGTGGATAACCTCCAGTTACCCAAGGCAGAGCCTCATGGATGCACCTCTCCTGTGGAGAGAATAAGGAATAAACTCTGCAAAATTAATTGCAGGCATTAGTCACACTGGCCACTAGATGACGTTTTGGCACCCAGGTGATGGGTGTCATATGAACATGTTTGTGTTGGTGAGACCTAGGTTTTGGAAGAAATGCAAAGCTCTTAAACTACAGCTGGATTTAGTAAGGTCTTCAAAACAAAATTTCCTTTTTTTTTTCAATCTCATCTTTTTTTGTAATATAATCTTCTAATTTAATTCTTTTTTAATTCTTAGCTCCTCCAAGCCAAGGGTAATGAAGCTATAGAGGGCTTTATCTTCATGCTAACAATATATAATATATGGTTATTTTATATAGACATACAAGGAAATTTTCAGATCAAGTTCTGGATGCGTCAGACTGAAATTTCAGGGCCCATACAAACAATCAGATGCCTCTGCCCTGGAATCAGCTTTTTACCTTTAATCTCTCTATTTTGGTGTGCTGTTGCTCACACTCCTCCAGAAGCCTGGCTTCTCTTATCTCTAGGGCGATGAAGCTCTGTGAGTCCTGTGGTTTCCCTGAATTTTGCCTTATCTATGGATGGAAAACAGACCAGAGCAGGAGACTCACATCTCCCCAGGGAAGCTTGCACTGCCAAAGCTTGCAGGACCCGAGGACCCCGTCTGCAGCAGTTCTCAGAGGCAGACTTGAAGATGCTCCTGTCAGCCATCCTGAACACACAGGGAGCCACCATACACAGTGGAAGGTTGGCTGCAGGGAGGAGAGACACAGCAAGATGGAAAAAGGACAATAAATAAAAAGTGATGTATTGGCTGAACTTAAAAGTTTGAAATGCAGGCTGAAATCCCAAGGATGCCCCAAATCTCCTGTGATTTTTGCCAAGACCTTAAGTGTCCCTCTGTCTCAGTTTCTCCTTCTCTTTAAATGACATACATGCATGAATGGGGGAGACTTTCAACTTCATTGGGTCAAGAGATCAGATTCTGTAGACCTAAAAGAGATCAAAAACCAGTGAGGGACCTCAAAAATCATCACGCTTTGCTGTGCATAAAATAACACAGTTATGTCTAAAAAAAGCCAAGAGGAACAGCAACTGTCTGGATGAGAAGCCCATGAGATGAGAGATGTCCTGTGTGTATGTGGCCCTGACAAAGAGGACAGGAAACAAGGAGACAGGACAAAAGAATAAGGCTGCAGCTCCAGCAAAATGTGCTCCTAAGGTATTCCCCCATGACAGCAAATGATCTGGGCATTTCTGCAGCCAGAAGTAACGCTGTCCCCTCTTTTTTTCCAAATTTCCTCAACAGTCTCTCTTCTGCTAGCCTGAGGTTCAAAGGGGCCTGTGTGAGTAGACCATATCGGATGGGATGGGATGGGATGGGATGGGGAAAGGATGGGAGCAGAAGCAGAGTAGAGGCAGGAATGCAGGATAGGGAACAGGAAGGTATGGTTGTCCCTCCTTTATGGATGGTAGTCAGGGATAGGGGGCTGTGGGTGAGGCCAAGGAGAACCCACATGTCCTGTGCACCTAGTTCTCCACTCTGTCACCCAACAATGATGCCTCTGTTCTGATGGGCACCTGTGGTGCTCACAGAGCCTGTAATGTGTACTACGGGGAGAAAATCGCCTTGTGATCCCTTCCTACACAGCTCTAAAACCATGCTCTCCTTCTAATGAGCAATAAAAGCCATGTAATTCTCCTCCAGCTGACACCACTGCCTCAGGGATTATCTCGCACTGAGATAGCTTAAGCAATCTGGGGCAGGAAGGCTCTGACCCTCCTCGCCATGCATGCTGTGAGCGAAACAGAGGGTTGCAGCCCAGAAGAGACTCCCATCTTTGTGTTGCCATCTACGTCTGATAAATCCTTTGAAGCTCACTTCAGTCTGACAAGGTAAGAGCCGGTCTCATTTTACAGAAAAGGAATCCATGACAGAGTGTTTTGAAAATTAGTAGGAATTGTACAAATTGCTCCTCAAGTGGAAGGTAGAAACCATAATATCTCTTTCTATCATCTCCTGCCTGAAATGGGGAAGATTGTGGGTAGAACAGAATCTGTAATGTGGGTTGTATTGACAGGGGAACTGATGAAGTTCTTTCAGCCTTTCTTGATGCTGATGGCATCCATTATTTCATTGGTGTGTCCAGTGCAGAAGTGATGGTTACACTGATGGGATGTGTAGATGTTAAACCTTTGGCCAGCTGTAGAACAAGGGGTGATGACATTCAGGATGATCTGACAGCCTTGGAGACTGGTGTCCTAGGAACAGGAAGGTACATAACAGCACACAGAACAAAGCCATCTGCTTAGAGACAAATATTAGGTGCCTGTGCTACTTGATCAGTGCTTGTCAACTGAAAGTGAGAGGAGAAAGACCATGAACATTAATGTGAGACAGTGTGATGCAGATATAGAGGATTTATCAGGTGGGGTTGGTCCTACCAGTTAAGGCCACATCAGAGCTGTTGTGGGAGTCTCTGTAAGACCTGGCCATGCAGATGATGACCACAGAGGAGAAGGGCGCTAAGGCAGCTTTAACTGTCCTGTTAGCCCAGTCCAAGCACCTCCTGGTCAGGAAATGAGACCATGGACATGCAGCTCAGCAGCCTGTTCCTTTTGGGATCAGAGTCTGGCCTTGCTTCCCAAAGGAGCATGGAGATGTCTTGATGCCAGGGCTAATCCTGTGCTTGATTAGCCTGAAGAAGGAGCAAGCTGTCCTCATCCCACAGTGATGAGTTCCTCTGCTGTGCTAATGCTCCTTTCAGGCTGTTTGTGCTCCTTACAGCCCCTGGTGAAAAGTTAATGTTCTACCAGCAGGACTGAAGCTAATGGAGTGGCAAAGTTACAGCCGTTGATTAGCGCAAATAAGAGATAAATGAACACTTGGGTGAAGAGGAAACGTGTGTGCTGAACTCGGTCAAACTGAAACCGAGCAGTTATTGCTCACAGAAGTGTGACTCCCCTGGGTCTGTAGGAGCTCAGCATTCCCAGTGCTGGTGCGGTGGGACCTAGAGGAACCATTCTCCTAGCTCTTCAATATATAATAGGTACCAACAGCAACATCCTTAGTGGGCTTCACAGTGCCAAGATTTTCTGCACTGAATGGAGATTTTTATTAGTAGTCCTGACAGCACACTTGTTTTAAGGAACAAAATGTGTTTGGTTTAGCTTGTGTGTGCTTCTTGGATGGTGAAAATCATGGTAAAATCTTTGAAGGGTCAATGCTGAGCAAAGTTTCCACACGTGAGCAAGTCAAGGTAAATATCAGGAGATAGCATAGAGCTAAACATGAGCAGCTAATGCAGTTATAAAAAGACCTACTTTGTCCGCAGGACCACCTGAGACATCATTTCTGCTTAAAATTAAAGAATGTTTGTGTACGTGAATTGATGGGGTGTTTTGCAGTCTTCTGATCTTGAAATCAGTGTGACTTGTATCACTAGCCTCATGGGGACTCATCCTATCCTGGACCAAGATTGTCTGTTGCTAACATAGAGCTCTGCAGAGCTATTAGAGCATTAACATGAGCCATTTTCCTGATGGGCTAAGCTTGTTTGATGACTGATAACCTCTAATTCCTGCCTCTAACTGGGGGATTTTTACATGTCTAGTTTGTCCATTCCCTGATCATTTGCAGCAGGATGAATTTCCTGAGATGTTTTCCATATTCCATCAGGAACTAAATACGAACTCAGAAAGAAATCAAAGTGATAAGGTCTAGGATCAACTTTTTATCCAGAAATATTGGACATGCTTTGAGAGTCTGGAATTGATTATTCTGAGAAATAAGAAAACACAAAACATTGCTGGGATGTTGATTTAAAGATTAAACGTCTCCTGGAAAATCTTATAGGATATCACCTGTATCAAATGAGTTAATGACTGTAATGGGGTGACACTGACACATGAACGAGGGGTTTTGAGAATATGGCTTGGCTGCAAATTAGAAGAAAGTTTCTAATCTCCAGAGCAGCAGGTTCTGCTAACAGACTTCCACCAGGAGGAGCAGGGGCACTTACTGGTGAAAAGGAGAGGGATCAGGTCATGAAGGACTAGGTGATGTGGCTGTTTGTGTTAGCAGGGGACTCTGGCAACTGCAGAGATCTTCATCAGACTTACAGATATGTGAAACCATGCAATTATGAACGTGAGGTGATGGGCAACGAGTAAATCTTCACTCTCCAGCCCTTGGCTGACTCACAGGTGGCTGTTTGCACTCATTCAAGATTATTACATCTGGGTGTAGATAGGAAGGGCAGTCCAGCTCACGTGGCACTGGATTCCTGCCTTGGAGCTGGGCAAATTGGAGCCAATCCCTCCACACCCCCAATGGAGACATGGCAGGGAAGCTGCCAGCTGCAGGAGTGACTCATAGGACTGGCCTCAGATGCCTATTCTAGATGTGGATGATTCACCCTTTGAGGCTGCCTCTTTCTTTTCCTTCTTTTCCTTCTTTTCCTTCTTTTCTTTCATTACTTTCTTTCCTTTTCTAAGAAATTGCAGGGTGACAGGCTCAGACTTAAACACTTAAACACTCTGGTTTTGCATGGTGTTAGAGTAGAGAAGTGCTCTGTCCTAAAGGATTCAGAGAAATCCTTCGTGGGTTGCCTTTCTTGCTTTCATGCACAAAATGTCTGGAAGAACACCAAAAATAAAGAGGTCAGACATTTTCAGCATCCAACACAGGATCTTGCTTAAACAGTTTGAAGGAGGAAATTAGTATCTCAGTGCCATCTTGTGGAACAATCCATGTTAGGGGACAGGCAAGGGCAAAAGGTGCATCCAGTGCCAGCCTCAGACATGATTCATGAAACCATCCTAAATGGCCTGGTGCTGGACACAGGTTGCATTATACTGAAAGTGCTAAAGCATCTTCCTTGAAGGCTTCAGCTGACCCAACACTTCAAATGTGCCCCATGGCCTGGGATCGATATGCATTCCTGCTGGAGGGTCTACAAGAAAATACTGCCCCTGGAAGCACATAGGAGTTTTAGGGAATTTGGTGGTGATTTCAGTAATTATGCCTCAAGTGCAATGATTAAACCAAAGATTTCCATTGGAACCTGGGATCTCCTTGCTTGAGAAGAGTGCAAGTCCATGGGAGTCCAGCATTCCCGGAAAATGCCTGTCGGCTTCTCAGCCTGAAGTAGAATATATAGGTACCTATAGCTATGCTCAGAAACATGAGAAGAAGCCTTTCAGTGCCAGTGCAGCTGCTTTCTTATTTGTAAATAAAGTGTAATGTGAAGGAGTCTACTTGAAAGGCCCTTGAGGTCTAGAAAAGAAAAACAAAGTTGTAGGTCCACAATACACACCGATGCCAGGACTTCAGCTTTACATCACAGCTGGAAACTACCACGTGCATAAGAAATGCAAGGCTCCATAACTGCTCCGGACTGGCACTCCCAGGCTCGTGTGTTTGGGCTCCACCACGTGTTTGTCTGCTTCATGTTTGCACTGAAGAGAAGTGACCTGGAATGATCTGTTGGTCCCCCTTTCTGTACCATTGGCTTACAACCCAAAAGGAGAAAATACTTTCCAAGTGGGAAGGTGCTGCAGGAACACCCTTTCCAGAGATGCGATTATCATCCCTCATGGTTATGCCCTCTTTAATATCCCAGACAGACTAGTAATTACTGCATCTTGAGCCAGGCAGCTTGATAAGGTCAACAACTGATTTGTTGCTGTAGGAGGGCTTGTCCCAGGGTAATAAAACCCTTCCTTGCTTCAGGGAAGTCAGTTGTCCATGGAGAAGAGAGGAGAATCAACTTCCCAGGTTCTTCCACACATCTGCACATCCTGTGGGTGAGAGAAAAGCTCATGAACTTTTGTAAAGCAGTAGCACAGAGTGAGGCATTGCCAGGGACAGGGTCGACAGAACGCTGTGTCCCAACCCATGCAGCTGCCTGTGACTCTCTTGGAGCTGTGTGTCACTTCCCTTTCAGAAAGATACTTAAAAAATATGATAGGTTTAGATGCAAGTGAAGAAAACCAGCAAAACTCCAGACAGGCCTCATGGGGCAAGCTTGTGACAGCTCAGTGGGTTGTGCTTGAAGAAAGAGTAATTGAAGAAGTATTAAAGCATTTTTACAGCGGTGGAGTAAGAGCATTATCGCAGTTGGTGGACAGGAAGATAAGCAGAGGGAATCAGAAGATAGAGATTTTATTGCTGAGTGTGGGAGGGCGAGGGCTGTGGTATCCAGGGGAAGTGGGAGGTGTCCGTCTCTTATGGGGCCAGGTGTGAAGCTGTGCTTAGTCCTTATGCTGATTCCGTGTTCCTGCCATGAGGACACTCTGGCGCTATGCCATGCAGGCACTGGGCTCTGCAGACCACACAGTTATTAGCCTTTCTCCAGGGATTATTACTGGAGAGAGGTCTCTTGCAGCACCACGTTAGAGGACAGGAGGGAGGGTTCAGTGAGGAGGCTCTGCACTAGTGTGACCAGTGCTGTGGTCACGGGGTGCAGTCAGTGCTTGGTGCAGCAGGACCAGTTTCAGATAGAGTCCCAGCTGCTGAACTGGGGAAACACATTTGTGCAGAATTGCCTTGGGAGAGCAAATATTCAACCTGTAACAGATCTATAGCCATTGGCTTCTTCTTGCCTATGGACAGTGGTGCACACCAGTTTCAGACAGAGCATCCTCATTGCTGGCCAGGCATGAGCAGGATAGTCTTGCAAAAACAACCAGGCAAACAGTCCCAATCCCCCTATTAAAGAAGACCAGCACCCAGCTAGCAGGTTATAAGGCAGAGCAGGGGCAGAATTGCTTTTAACTGCCTGCACCTGTGCAGAATGAGAGACTTTAATAACACAGCAAGGCTGCTCCCAGCCCTCTCCTTTGGGAGACATGCTGCTCCTGCAGGACACCTGTAGCAGCAATGCTGCATTCTCACCATTTAAACGTATGGCAGGGAGAGAGGGACTTTAAAGCTGTCTGCTGCTTTATTGGCTTGTTCATCGTTAATCAAATGAGTGAAGGTGTCAGAGGGTGAGAGGAGGTTGCCAGGTTTCAAAGGGTAACTTAGCTCAGCACAATGAAGTTGGCTGTCACCACAGGAACGCTTGCAGCGGCACGCTGGAGCCGGAGAGCAGAATGCTGGAGAAAATCGAGAAGATGCTCGCGATTCGGAACCAGACCGTCAGGGAGATGCTGGCAGAAGCTCTGGGGATGTTCATCCTGATGGTAAGGAGGAGATGGGCCCACGTGTGCATGTCTGTATGTGTGTGTATGGAGGGTGGAATGTAAGTGTTTGCAGCAGCAGATTGTGAGTCCAGGGTTCTTCTGCCATATCTACGTGGTTGCTCCCCAGCTTGAGGTTGCTGCTTAACTCTCTCCTTTGGTCTCATGGCAGCCTCAGATCAGGGTGGACAATCTGATGAAGAACATTTGCTGGAAAAGGCAATTCAGGTAGTTGCTGGAGTATGGAAAGAAGGTGAAGTAGGTTGAGGTGAAGAGTTTGCTTCTCAATTCATCTAGGAAAAAAACAAGAAGAGTTTTGAATGAAACCAGACAGCAGTGTCTGGTCAGACAGGGCTTGTGAGAAACCTCCTTCAGCCCACAGTGAATTGGTGCTGTCCTGCCTGCAGTGCCATGGGGACAGTGTGGGCTGTCACTGGTGCCTGCCTGAGATCCTGCTCAGGGCCCAGGGGAGCAGCGGGCACCTTGCTCTGTGCTCCTCTGCCCCTGGCAGCCTCTGTGGGATGGAAATGGCTCTCGCTCATCTTCCTGCTGGTGCTGCCGGGGCACTTGATACTTGTGAAAGTCTCTGCAGCCACGTCCTACCATGAGGAAATGTAATTGCCAGGTGTACAGTGTGGTGGGAGTTTGCTTTCAGTTGTCTTCTGCTGGCAAATGAGTAGTGTTTACCCCAGTTCACCCAATGAGCAGCCCAAAGCAGAAATATAGGTGCTGCAGAACACACTGACTTATTTGTGGAGGGACATGTTACCTGGACCTTGTTCTCCTTGGAGAAACTCTTGATAGAGCTTCAGGTAGCCCCAAGTGGTTGGAGAGGCAGAGTCCTCAAAACCAGCTTTGTCTTTCTCCAGTGAAAATAAATGATTTTTCCAGCATCTAACCACATTAAGAATGTATTTACTTTCAGAACAGAGCAATTTCATAAACATGCATTTTCCTGCTGGAATAAAGTATTTCTGCTTCTCCCTAATTCTTTATTGGCTGCCTTTTAGTCACTAAAAACCCTGAAGTCTTGGCTATTTTCAATTTGTAAATATATGCATCGAAAGGAAAAGTCAAACTAGAATTTTCTTCATTGGTTCTGGCCCAAATAAGTTACAAAAACTACTTAAGTTTAGCAAATAGCTTTACGTTGAGCAAATTACATTTTTAGATAATGAAAGAAAAAAAAAAAAACAAGAATAAAGAAATGAAATAAAGAAAACTTTTCCCTGCCCTCATTCCATCCGATTGGAGCTACTGTCTTTGGGATGCATGTGGTGACTCTGTCTGGATTCACACCCCTCATTTCATGTATAGAAGCTTTCACCAAGATTGTGAGTGATTTCATTTGAATCTCAGACCTCAGTATGGGCTGCTTTGGCTTGTGTCCTCTGCACTGAACCCAGACCCAAGCATCTGGTTTGATATCATAGGCACTAAAAATGAATACCCAGGCACACGCTCAATTTGTCTCTATTTTTACAGGCTTCAATCTTGTTTGATGCAGTGGGGATAGGTACTTAAGAGTCTTGCTACTTGGGAGAGCCTTTGGAAACTTGTTAGTATTTCTGAAAAAGTACCAAGGAAGCTGAGTCTACCACAACAGTACTAGTTTTAGTTTTTAGTGCAGTACAACTGTAATGCTTTTAACATTCCTTCTTTTTTTTTTTTTTTTCTACTACCTTTCTTTTATCCATTAATTAGCTAATTGGCTTGTAT
>JAVCKT010110400.1:0-23332 GCA_032273925.1 Rhynchotus rufescens
TCATTAGGCATGCAAATGGTTTAGAAAGCCAAGTATTTGTGATTTACAGCAAAAGTGTGAAGTAATAAGGCAGGTGCTTAACAGTAATGGGTGAACATTCATTTAATGTGTATGCACGGAAAAACAACAACAAAAAAAAGCTGTCTCATGGAAAATAATGGAATGAGTGAGATAAATATTTCTTGCAGTTTTCATTGTCTTGCTTGAAATGACTTTTTTAGCGTTGCAGTTAGAAGGCACAGCAAGCGTTTAACACACTTGAAGAGAAACTTGGTTCATTGCCTGTTTTACTAGAAATAACAGCGTATTAAATGCATATAATGAAGTACTTGCACAATGGAAGGCCTCGTTCTGCTTGTGTACTTGAATTATATTTGCAGAAACTTCTCTTGTGATGGAAAAGACTGGAGGAAAAAAAAAAAGGCAGGTAGGAAATACTTAGCAGATAGGAAATACTTAGCTAATTTTAGCTAGTTTTAGCTAATTCTCCTTTGTGCTGGCTCTCAGGTATAGCAGGCACAAGTCAAATAATTAGAGCTGTTACCAAGCTTTCTAATTTGTGGCTATTTATCCAAGCAAAGGGAGGGACCATGTATTGGGGACAGTGTGGGAGCCCAAGAGGTGTTGGCTTTGGGGTGACATCCGAGTCCTGTGCATGGTGCAGGGCTTTTCAGCCAGCAAAGGCAGATGACTTCATACTAAAGGTTAACCAGCCTCCAAAGCAGGTGCTTTAGGCCTGTGCACAGCCCAGCACGTGCTCTTTAGACAAGTGACCTAAAGGCAGAATTAACTGCACGGAGCAGGAGGCATCAGGACACCTTTGGGGCCTGCCTCCAGCCTGGAACCGGCCGCTGTCCCCTCCTGCGGGAGCAGAGCTGGTGTCCCGTGGCAGGCACTGGTTTTGTTCCCAAATTGCATGAGGTTTTTATCATTTTGGAAAAGAAAGAGCATCAAATATTTATTTTCTGGGCATTTCAATAGATCTATTCACTCAAATATACTTCATTTCACTTCATTTCACTTCATTTCAAAGATCTATTCACTATAAATGAGGATTTTTTATTTATACATGAAAATTATAGTAGATGTAATGCTGAAATAAATATAATATAAAAAATATAATTGTAATAAATAAGGATCTTATTCACTTCTAAGGGGTTTTTAACCTTATTTTGCTTGTTAAAAGATAAGTTCTGGATTGCTTTCCTCTAGTATACTGGTCTGGATGCAGGAGTTGGCATCGGATGTGTGCTCTGATTTCTTTTAAACTTTTTTGAAATACTTTATGAATCGTTATAGATTTGGTATTTTTGTGTCTGACTGCATCTTCTAGTATTATTTTAGATATATTTATGTGTATGTGTATGTATTTTTGCATAGTTTGGAGCTACAATATCTCTATCTCCACCCTCCACCTGTTGGAAAACTCTGAAGTCTAATCCATCTCCACCCTAACCAGCCAGCACCGAATCACAGCTTACTAAGATAAAACAGTACTTTAAATTATCTGTGATAACTAGGTAGGCCATGCTCGTAGGAGAGCAAACAGTGTAGATTGGTATCATCTTTATTTATTGGTCACTATATATTTGTGTCATCTTTATGTATGTAGCCAGTCAAGGTGATGCTTCTTGGCCTGTACAAATCTATGATGATTATTTTGAAAGAAATGCCCCATTCTGCAGTGTTTTCTGTAGGTCTGCTTGGGACACTAAAATCTCTTTAAAATCCTGCAGTCAATTCAGGAGGAAGGTGTTGGGTTCTTGTAGTCCCTTTTTTGTTACTGTAATTAGGATGCTTTCATTTGGGGTTGTATTTTTTTAAATTTCCTACAAATATTTGCTAATTATGCATTAAAGCCTTAACAAATGACTATTGTAAGGATTTTTATTCCTCTAGATGCATAAATGACTCCTTCTAATGTTGCAAACTGAAGAAACTCGTTCTGGGTGATTGTGTTCATGGAACTTGTTACCTTGAGCTTTTCAGAGCAAGGAGCCACTAATCATATGGTACCTGCAAAAATCAAACCCTCATCTGTCACAGGAAGTATTTTCAGAATACGTTAATAGCTAGTTTCATACTGAGGAAAAATTGACATTATATAGAAGTGTTGTTTAGAAGAAGTGTTAGGATTGAAGTGCTTCTTAAGATACAGTTCTTAATATAACTGGATTTATGGGATGGAGGGGACTAGAGGAAGTAGCAGAGCCTCGTGATTTTGAAGGATTATCCCCTAAAAGCTCCTTGGCTTCTGTGCAGTCTGGTTTCTGGTGTAGATTTTGGAGTTTATTGCACCTTTCAGAATGAGTCCTCCTGCAATAAGGACTGGGCTTAAAGATGGGAGAAAGTGGAGCTTTGTGGAAGCTAAAAATTCAGGGAAAAATTCACCCACCCTCTCCCGTTTTCCTTCCCTTCCCTAGTCCACGGAAGCTAATTGACTTACAGCAGTTCCACCCTGCGATTATAGCTGGAACTGTTCCAGTTGTTTGCTGTCACTAAAACTGATGTCTTTCAGACCGCTGTAGTTTGTCACACGTTCACGGTGTTGCGTTTGATCCGGGCATGATGCTAATAACAGAGGTGAGGTGACAGTCTTTGCTGTCACATTCCTGGCTTGTCCACCCAAACTGCTGTATGAGCTTGGAAAGGAATAGGGGCTTTTGGGCAGCCAGCTGATAATACAGTTGCCCTTCCAAGGAGAGTGCTCGTAGTGCAGTCTGTTCTACTGAACCTCTCTTCCATCTCTTCCTTGAGCTAAATTAGCATCCAGAGATGAAACAGGAATGTTTTTGGTGTGGCCTTGGACTTGGAAAGTGCTGAGCTCAGTAAGCAAATCTTCACGGCCTAAAATGAGTAACTTGCTAGCAAGCTGAAAGGGGAAAGTGTGGGCTAGAGAGCATTGAAGATGGTCTGTGATCAATGGATCACCAGATCCATCTTGAAGGACAGCATTAGTGGGTGTCTTGACACTTAATAGTTTTTAAGGAAACTTTATTAATTGAGATGGCAGTTTTGTTGGCAGCACAATGGGTATTACTGGGGATATGGGTTATGGATCTGGACCTCCTGATTGATACGTGGCTACTAAATGCATTTAAAAATTAAACCACCCTGAGTGGGCAATGCTGGGGTTGTACTAACAGGATAAAATACTCTTCTATGGGCACTTCTTTCCAGAGAAAATACTCTTCTATGGGCACTTCTTTCCAGAGATCCACGTGCCAAGTGCTAGAGTGGATGGAACTTAGTTCCTTCCGTTACTTAGCCCTTGTCCTTGGATCATGGTTGTTGGCATCTCTGCTTGCAGGAGTGGCAAGAAAAACACTGTTTGGGTCCCAGTGCCTTAAAGTTCAGATAACTTTGTTTTGCATCCCTGAGTGGGTGGTTGGTTGAGCTCAGCAGCAGCATCTAATCTGTGCACTAAAAGATCCAAGAGCGTTGAGACAATTCAGCAGAAGAAAAAAGCTGCCAACCCCTGTCAGGTGGCTGATACTTGCATAGGTCTTGACTCAAACCCTATTAACCCAATGGAGAGCCTTCAGTCATGTCCGTTTTGGCTTCAGGTATGTCCCTTAGTGAGATAATTAGTGCCCTCTTGCTAAGGGAAATTTTGTTTTGAATAATAGCGAGGAGGGTAATTTTTTGGGCTGTTTCCATGCTGTACTAGCGTGGAAATAAGGTAGCTTCTCAATACATCCCAAGCTGACCAATATGTATTTTAATTACTGTTTTGGAAAAGAGGAAGCTGAGGCACAGTGAAATGCAGGATCTTGCCCGAGTTCATGTGGAGACAGTGACAACATGAAGAGGCTAAAAATCAAGTCAAAAATTTAGGTGTGGGACAACCGTGGACTCGCACAAAGAAGGATTCCATAAACAAAGAATCTATTTTTAAAGATATTGACTTTTTCACACACAGAAGAACAGTTCATTGAAGCACATAGGCACTTACTAACCACGGGAGTGAAACATAAATCTTCTCCTTACTCTTTCCATCCAGTTTGGAAACATCTTTTGTTGCCTTAGTGTTGAAGTATTCCCCAGGTCTTCGTGCTCCTGACTTCACCTTCATTCACTGGCTGTAACTGCTGCTTTTCTACCCTTCTTCCTTGAAAGTGGTGCAGGGGGCTCTGCATCTTGTCTATTCCTAAGTGCTTTTGAGGTGAAGGAAAATATGTTCTGAAAATGTAAGATTTAGGGTGATTTAAATTCCTCATGGGTAAATAGTTTAATTAAACATCTTTGTGCTTTCCTGGGCTCCAGGCATCGATGTGCTGCTAATTTGTCCAGAGTAGTTGGTAATCTTTTCAAGTCCGTTTGACACATTGATTTTCTATAACTTTATTAATACTGAAATTAATTAAACAGCTGGCTGCAAATCAAGCCCGTGGTTCTGTTTCATGCCTAAAGGGTAATTAGCATTTTTTTATTATTTATTAGTTGCAACACTTTGTGCTGGGTGTGTGTGTGTGTGTGTGGATGTGTATATGTCTTTGCTTACATAGTGTGTGGATATATTGTATATATTGTGCATATAGCACAGCTCTTTTTTCCACATTGCTTTGCATGCGCATATTCATTAGCTTAAAAATAATTACAGAGTTTAAGAACCATGGAAGTCGTATCTAAAGACTGGCTGTAGGGCAGGTTTTCACATGTCAGCCTGATGTGTCGTCTTGCAGGTTTTCTATTTGATAGAATAGGCCTGGATTGGGTTTCGCCAGCCTGTGATTCTTGATCTCCCTCCTAAATCTACCAGCTAGTCCAAGTGGTCCTGGGAAGGAGCCGAGGCTGCCGGATCAATGTCTGTGGCTCGCAGCAAAAGCACTCGGATATTTTGGGCACCTGCTTGCCCAGTAAGTGCTGCTGCCTTCAGGAGAGCAAGGGGAAGAGCTTGTTCCATGGAGCTGTGATCCTGCCGGAGTGCTAACGGCCAGAAATGACCCCCGTTCTCTACCCAATGCGTTCCTAAAAGCAAAACATTTCATGCTCGACACGTTGTTCTTGAAACACAAGTGCTAAAAATACAACATGGACCACAAATATTAACGCAGAACTGGACTCTACTACCAAATCGTGAAAATAACTGATTCACAGTCTTCTCAATCCATCCTTCCACCCCAAGGCAGGATCCAGGGTACCCCCAAAATATCTTATTCACTTGTTCTTAAAAACATTCCATAAGGGAAATGCCTCAACCCCGCTTTTTTTGGTATTTCCTAGTACTTAATGTGCCGGTTGTAAAGGCTTTTGTAATGTCTAACTTCAATCTCCTTGGCTGCAACTGAAATCTGTCACCTTTTGTCACATTCTCAGAGGAAGTGGAGAACACTTAGCCCAAATGCAGTTATGTGTTAAACATTTAAAATCTTTTTTAATGCCTGCATGTCAATTCTTCCCATCTATGACCTGAAGGATTAACTTCTGAAATTCCTGGGGCTATAGGGATTGTCTGCTTGCAATAATGACTAGAGCATCCTGGTAGGGAATGGGCAACTTGGGATTTTCCTCCTGAACTGCAGTGTGTCCCCATGGATGGGACTGGCCTGCTGAGGAACTGCTGACAAATCCGCAAGATGAGGAGCGCTCGGCTGGTTCAGGTTTGGATCTTCGCCTTGGCTGCTTGGCTTTGAGATTTGCAATACCAAATCCTTCCTTTCTGAGACAAAAAGAATTACACAGAGCTTGTTAACATCAGTAGAAGAATTTCTGTTGGGTTGATTGCACTTGTGTGACTTGCTTTTCTAACAGTGAGAGATATGAATGACACGTTTTGGTTTCTTGGTTTCTCCTTTTTAATTGAAGTGTGTGTGTGTTTTCCAGTCAAGGAGACAATATTTTAGCACTGTCTCACTTCTAGGATCTCATTTTTCACTTGTGCTGAATATTTCATGAATGTGTACATATTGATTGGGCGAAATCTAATATTTTATTAACTACTATTGACTCGTGAGCATGAACTACTGTATACGAGCCATCAAAGAATCTCCTTCTGGGTGATCTTAGCGATTGGAGAAACCTTGGGACCCTCATTTGGTGACAGGCACCTGGTCTTTGATGTGAACTGGGACTTGTGGGGCCTGGGAGGGGTCTCTGCTCCTGCTTTGCTGCTCCCACAGCTTCCCATAGATGGGAAACACAAGAAACAAGGGCCAAAGGATGGGAGATGGGGAGCAGAATTTCTCTTGCCATGAGGGTGTCCAGCATGGGGTTGTCTCTGCTGCTTTCCCCTTTGCTTTTAGAGGATTTCCTGTCCATGAACAGGGAAATATTTCAAGGGGAAAATAACAATGTTTGTGAAATAATTTTAATGAATTTGGAGGAGCAGCAGCCAGCGAGCAGACTCGCTGGGTCCTGAAGAAAAGCAGCCTTTGGGAATAGGGCAGGCAGGGAGGAAAAGAGATGCTTTGATCTACTGCTTTGTAGTTAATATTTTCCTGCTATCTACAGTAGGCTTTTTGCCTCCCAGCTATGCTTCAGGACAGAGAAAGCTTGGTGTTAGGAAAAAAATAAAAACTGATGTAGTTATATGATTGTATATAATTACCTGAAGCCAGAATTTGTGATTCTGTCCGAAATAACTGTGTCTGTCAAAATAACTGTCTGAAATAAACGTCTCCCCGAGATAATTTCTGGGAAGTGGGACAAATGAGTGGCTCGGTATTGCAAGCCACGTGTTCCTCCTAGATTAATCTACCTCCTTTTTTTATTATTTCTTTTCAGAATTAAGCAGGGAAGTTCACATTTAGCAAATTGAGTTGCCTGCTGTTAGGCTGCGATACTCAGGAGTCTGGACCGAGCTGAACTTGCCCATCATGGCTGATGACAGTAGAACCAGTCAGAAAACAGGACTAACGAGGCAGGGATGAGGATGGCCCCAGGGAGAGATTTTAATGACCCATATAAGTAAAATACATATTTTTTTATTCCAATTTAATCATGGCAAAGCAGAGTTTCTGTGCTGCAAGGTACTGTCTTGATTCTGTGTAGTCCAGGTTTTCCTTCCTCTAGTAGTGTTCCAATTGCACCAAATTTTCTGTCTCTTGTGCTAAACTATCCCACTGAAGCCAACATTTACCCTCTGTGCTAGTTTTGCAGACATGGAATTTCTTTAAAGCTGTTGGTATCGTTATTCTCTGGGGTGTCTGCCTGCAAAGGGGCCGAGCTGCCCTCTCCTCGCTGGAGCCCAAATCCTGCTGTGAATTGCATCTCAAATAGGTCCTAAATGGGGTCCGGCCATAAGGCAGAGATGTCCCCAAAGCCATCACGTTTAGCCACCAGATAATGCAGTTGATTGCATGGGCAGGTGGAAGCTACTCTGGGCAAAGCTTAAATTTACTCTGCTCTTCTCTTTACATGCTTTTAAGAATTGGACAAATCCCATGATCTAGGACCAAAAAAAAAAACCAAAAATGAACATAAGAAAACTCAAACAAAACCCCAACTTTGTGCCCTTGCAGCATACAGATGCCCTAGATAATAGAATAGGAAAAAACATCATCTTACTAAGCTATTGTACACCAGGACAGATATGTTTTCTTCAGCTGTTGCAAGCTCAGATGAGAGACTTGGGAGTTGTCATCTGCTGGCACAGGTTCCTTTGCATTTTTCATATTTGCTTGTTGGCTGCTGCAAGAATTCAACCATTGACTGGGGTTTTGGAAAGAAAGAAGTTAAAGGCTTAAAATAAAAAGGAAAGGAATTGTTAGTTGCTGGGACACGGGAGCAGCCATCACACAACCAAGGAGTTGCTGGCTCGCTGCAGTGGTGTCAGCAAAATGAATATACAAAGAAATGTATTTTGTCTCGGGGTTGCTGCATTCCTTAAGAATTGTTTTTAAGGGTGACAAAGTGGCCTTGTGCCGTCTTGTATTGCTAAAACTTAGAACCAGCTCTGACTGATTAAGAATCTACAACTTATATCCTGCATCCTGAATATCCTGGATGATGCTTCTAGGCACGGGAACAGGCTTCTTTTCATTGCTAAGAGTGGAGAAGCCATCAGCTGCAGAGACTTAAGGCATTAACACTGTTTGATATCTAACTTCTAAAAGTGATTGGATTCTGGTAGTAAGACTCCTTTTACATCTCTCTGCTTTGGATTTGTTGCTCTAAGGTTGTGGATTCATTAAAAATAATCTATGCCATTAGCCTGCTTGGCAGGACCCACAAATTGGGTTAGGGACCAGGGGCGGCTATTGCCCTTTGTGGGTTTTTTGCATTGGCAAAATTAAGATAATGGAGTCAGTAACGAAATGAGTTGAGGCCATTTCTGGCATGTGCAACCATTACCTGACTGTTTTTCTGGCTTTCATAAAGAGATTTATTTTTTAATGTTGTTTTAAAGGGGCTAACTACCTTTACTGTCCAACTTAGCTGTTGCAGTGCAAGTCCTAACAGGATTAACTAGTGGTGTTAGATTTAAACCAAATCACCCCAGTAGAATGACATATAGTTATTAATGCTGCAGGAAGGTAAAGTACTTGATGTGCTTGGCACGTGAGTACACTCAGATGGCTCCTGCAAGACATTTACTGAGCAGCTTTGAGTACTCGGGTGCAGCTTGTCGCAGTTGTGCTGGTTTTCCAGCACCAGATGGTTTAAGGACAACACGTTACCAAAACAAGGAGCTGCTCTGCCTGTTGTGTTAGCTTGATGCAGCTCCCAACAACTCATGGTTGATGAACTGAATCAAGACAGGACCAAAATAGACCTGTGCTGAAAGCCTGGGCAAGGCTTAAGTAGCTCTTAAGTCATTGGAAAGGCTTTTGAAAGCTACTGAGATGCTGGTGGCTCTGGGATATGAACTGCAGGCAACACGTGTTGGCTGTTGAGGTAAAAATAATGCTTTGTGTGTTAAAATAACTAAATAAAAGTTGAATATAAAAGTATTCTGTAGCAGAACCTGCAGAATATTAGGAAAGTTTTAAATTTCCCTCCTTTCATGAATATTTATTTGGACAGCCACTTGTCAGCACATTTACAAAAGGGCTTCATACTGTATATGTATTTTAGACCCTCTTTAGCTCTCAGTTGCCCTGTTTCTTCTTCCTGTGTGATACATGGGAGTTGACACTGAGCAAGTTTAAGTGATGATTATGGGCATTAGCCCATAAACAGCTGGGACGAAGCTAGTTCATATTCTAGTCTTTAATATCTCGAGTGTTTTTTCTCTAAACGGATTTAGCTTGAAATGCAAGCTGCTTTCTGCACAGAGGCTGTCAAAATTGTGACATTCTTGAATAAAGCAGCAAACCTTGAAATAAATTTGGATGAGAAATAGGATGAGAGAAAGTTTGGGGATTTTTTTTTCAGATCAGAGCCATTTCTGCCTTTTTTCTCTGCCATTAAATCTTAAGAATATAAATCTAGAGTAGTTTTTTTTTTTTGAAGCTGTAAATTATGACATTTTAAGTGGAACTTTTGACCTTACTTCTATGCTTTTTCTGTCTGTTATTGTTATGAGTCTCTGGAATTAAAGATATTCCTCTTTGCAGAAACCAGACTTGCAATATAAGAAAGGCAACCTCAAGAATAGTTAATACTATGTTTGTTATATCACAACTCATTATGTCACAGCTCAATGTGATTTACCCTTTAGAAACAAGGTAGGTATTTAGGAGGAGCTTTGTGGAGACCAGAACAGCCATCTGTGCTTCACGAGAGACTTGAACTCAGTGCAGTTATTTGCTGGGCCCAAAAACACTCGAGTTTTTGTTCGATTACATGAAATATTTGTATTCCACCTGAGCACACGAGCCCCTTCTAGAGCAAAACGATCAACAAAAATCTCCCTTTTCACTGCCTCCCATCTTTGAAGCCCTTTTCCCTTCCTCAGTGCCCGCTTTGGGAGTAATTATAGGTGAGTCCTGTGCTTTATTGGAACTAAGCCCTCTGGAAGCAGCAGGAGAGCCCAGTGCGTTGCCTTATCCTCCGCGCACCTCCCGTACGTGATATGAAGCTTCTCTTTCCTTGGCTTCATCTAAAGATCATTTTTGCCCTGGGCCCTGGCAATACGTTCCTAATTAAATCCCAGCTTCTGTTGTTCACGTACATAAGAGGCCCTATTTTGAATATTATTGTTCTTAAACACAATACTCTCTGAAACGTTCATCAGTTAAACGTGCTCTGTAAGATGAGTGGCCCATTCTGGTGTTTTTCCTTTTAATTGCATCAAGCAAGCAAGGTTTTCTAGTGTCAAAGAGAATTTTCTCTTTTACTCTTTCTATATACCTTTGTCGTAGCCACTATTCATTTTCTTGCAAGTACTGAATAATCATTATCTTTTAAATCGTTTTATTCCTTTCTCTAAAGAGAACAAATGGGACCTTCCAAGGAGGAAAGTTAAGTAGATACATGAATATTATAGTGATCTGAAAAGTAATCATTTTTATCTCTTTCATGGTGTACAAAGAGGAGGAGAATTGCTGCTCTCTGTTTATATCTCCGAATGCTGTTTGTTGGTATAATTTCAATTGGCTACAATATGTTATTTTCAATCTCTTTGGATTTTAAGCCCCAGTAGAAAGATGAGATTATTTAACAGATATTAATAAAATCAAGTCTGGAAGACAGGTGGTTACGAAATCTCGTCTGGTTAAACTAAGTGAGCTTATTGCAATTTAAACTGATCCATTAAAAGCAACAGAGTGAGAATAAGAGCTGGAGGATTTTTACAGTAACAGCAACAGTAATAGTTGTAATCTTAAGATGTTTCCATCTGAATCCTTCAAGATCATTTTTAGACAGGAGTGCAGTGAGCATTTTAATTTTTTGTTTGAGAGTCAGTTAATTTTATAGGGAACTTTATAGTGATTTTTACTTCTATCAACTTATGTAAACTGCTGCTCCCCTCTTATTTTCTCTGTGTAGCTGTTCACATGTCCCTGCCTGGACTGGGGTTTCCTGCAGCAGGAGAGGAGGAGGAGGAGGAGGAGGAGCAGTTGAGCCCCAGTGAAATATCAGTTTTTCAGGCACTATGTCATGATGTTGTCTATATTTGTCTGTAGTTTCCAGACGCTTGTGAATCAGAGCTGATAACGATGCTCCCGGTTCTCCCCTGCTTTCCAAGTGCCATCTCATTTTTCTTTTATAATAACTGAAAAATATGTAGAACTCGGTGAGATTTATAGTTGCTGTTGCAGACACATCCCTGTGTTTTTCCTATGTTCAGTTGTCGCTGTGAAGTATGAAGGTATTTCAATGAAGTATTTCATTGAAAATAATGTTAAATATTCTGTCCTTGTTCATTCCAATCAATTTATATTTATTTCTTCTTTGGGCACCTCAGTATTACCTCAGTTTTTAAAATTCAGCTCTTTTTGTTACTGAGTAGCCCCTTTATAGGAGAATCTAAGATTCCTGACACTGTAATGTATAACATTTCATGGCTTTGTCCTACCCTGGCTTTTCCTATGGGCACATGAAAGCAGTTGCTTGGAGCCTGAGCGTGGGATTTGCTCCCCTGTACGTAGCTCAAAAGGACTCCGTTTCCCATATCTCTTAGTGCTGCTTTATCACCTTTTAGTACAGCTTTATTTCAGTGCTTGGCCCAGTGGTTATCGTGCTGATCCTGATCATCAACACAGGGAATCCCTTCCAGCCTCAACAGAAAAGGAGAGGCTCTTTCCCAAGCTGAGGTGGTCATCTTGTTGTAGCTAATGATCTATTGAGAGCTTTATTATTGTTATTATTGTTGTTCTGGTTGTTATTATTATTATTATTATTATTATTATTAATCAACCGACATTGCGCCCTCTTGAGCAAGGAGCAACTCAGAGACCTTTACAGCAGAATAACCCCTTCGTTTTGGAAGGGTTTATTTTCACAGCACAAATGCGCTTGCTTCAGTATTGCCACGTGACCATTTCAGAGGGAACCAGCCTAAAATATGCATTTTCTCCATCAGCTGCTCAGAAAGAGAAGGTAAAACAGATCTGTGAACCACAAATTATCACTTTTTTTAGTGATCCTGATTACTTTGGGTCCAGAACCAACTGGTTTTTCCCAGATGGTCTAAATGTATCACTTCTCTACTGGTGTTTGGGCTAGCAAAATTCCAGAGGAGCACTGCAGCTGGAATATGCTCTGCAGCACTTTTCCCAGGGTTGAGATGGCCAGGGCCAGTTCTGTGTCATTCTCCTCTGATTATGTATCAGGATGCCAAGCGTTTTGTTTTATCTCTCACGATCATCAGGCCATCAGCAGGATGCAGGGTCAGGTTGGTATAAAAAAAATACAATCACTTTTTGCTCTTTTCACAGTAGTATTCATGTTTAACCATGGCTGTATGCAAGAAATGGGCTAGAAGGCTCCTAGCTGCCATGAAGTCTGTGTATGAGAGCTGCTGGCAGGAGATTTTCCGTGGGGAATTTCTCACTGTGATGCTGTGTGCTCAGCTCTTCTGAGGAGCAGCACAGAATCAAAAGGCCTCTGGTCTCCTGTGGGAGCTATTTAGTGACTGTAATCCTAATCTAGGGCTGGTCCTTGTACCAGGTAAGAGGCTCTGGGGCCCTTTGGGGACACACACCTCTCCTCTGATGTCCTCTGTTGTAGAATGGAGCTGGCATTTGTCACCTGTCTCACAAAAGTGACACATGCGAGGCTGATCGGGTGATGGTAATTGGGTTTGAGCCCCTCGCGTGCAAGACACTCAAGAGCTGCTCCTTATCAAAACTATTGGAGTTTTATTGCAGACTTTCCTCCTGCTGCCCGCAGGCTGCCACAGGGCAGAGGAAACTGGGGCAATTCTGTCTTTTTGGTAGGAAATAGGCGAGCAAAGACACAAAACACCTTCTGGGGGGGTTAGATACAGCAGCTGCAGGAGGATTGTTGTCTTCCCTTGCAAACTGAAAATTTGGGATCCTTGTGTGTTTTCTGATGCTGGATGGCTGTGCAATCCTATGGCTGGTTGTATGGCTCCTGACACAGCCTTCCCCAGGGTTTCACTGTGGTTATCTGATGTTTAAGCTGTGAGAAGGGTTCTGGATCTGTCAGGGTCCCAATGGGTTTTTTCAGGCTCATTCCTGCTCTTCCACAGGTGGTTGCGGGCTGGCCAGCGAGCCCTTTCAGATGGTCTCGTGGATTTTTGCCAGCCTTTGTATAGATGAGCTATTCCTGAAGTGTCAGTCCTGCTCCAGTGTATCATCATGTTTGCCTGTCACCTAACACTGATATATCAGATTTATTCTATTTTTTTTAACATATTTTTGTTTCAGTTGCTCCAGATTCTCCCCTCTTGTCTCTTGGTGAACATTTTCAGTGTATTAGCTGAGTTATGCTCTACTATAACTCCTTTCTGTATATTGCTCTGCAATATACAGAAAGCTGCTCTGCAAAAAGAGGTGATAAAAGGTCTCTTTGTCACCGCGTTGGATGATTGCAGTTAAGAAGACAGGAGTGAAATTTGGGTTGTGGCAGATGCTCTAACCCTGCATCATGTGGCCTTCTCTGCTCGACCTGTCTGTACTAATGGTCTTGTTGCTGCCTTTTCTTGCCTCGAGTGTTGTTTGTAGTGCTCCTCTGGGGGAATTTATGCAGGAATTCCTGAGAGGGATTTTAATCTAATCTTTTTAATCTAATCCTTTTAATCTAAATCTTTTAGTACCATCCACTTTTGACTTGCTTATATTTTAATTTGGGGGGTCTTTGTGGAGAATTGCCTGCTCTGCTCTCCAAATGGGAACATAGGAGCAAGGAGCCGAGTTAGGCGCAGGGAGAAGACTCAGGTTGGACGGGGTTGTAGGAGCCAGCAGGGAGCTGCAGAATTGAGGATTAGCCCCCAAAGAGCTGGATAGACCCAAGGGAGAGTCTCCTGAACCCGGGGACACGCTGCTTCCTTAAGGAAAATGAGAGGCATAGCTGGCCAACGGGCTAGACACGAGGTTATTGGGGAAAAAACAGTCCAAAGGAAATTCCTTGGAAGAGCTGGGAGCTCAGGGAATGTTACTGCAGACCTGAGAAGATGCAAAATATATAGCAGAAAGTACAGGCTTTAGACACATGTTGCACTTCAGCTTTTTACTTAGCATGGATTAAAAAGGGCTCTCCAGCTGCTGTTTCATCTTAATGTTAAATACAGAGGGAATTTCCCTCTGGCAGAGCCTCCGACTCAACTTCAAACCTGCTTGTGTGCAAGGCAGCCAACAGCAAATTACAGGATGGTCAGGAATGACGTGCTGCTGCAGCCAGCTTGCTCTGCAAGCCTAGCAGTGCCATGGAAGCTGCGCTCCTCGTTGCTCTCCTGAAGGAGCAAGCAAAAAACAGGGGAATCTCATGGTGTTTTTCCTTAGGGATTATTCTGTAGTGGGAAAGCATGGAAAATACGGATGTTAAAAGGGGAAACTAGAACATACCTCTATTCTTTGGGATGCTACCTGCCTGTTTGACCTCTGTGGCCATGTGAGTGTTGATGTTGCTTTTAGTTGGAAGGAGAGAAGACAACTCTTCTAAGTTCACTGGAGCTTGGGGCTTGTGTCTACCTTCCTCTTGTGACTTGTAGCTCATGTTTTCTAGTCGATCATTGTCATCCCCCCTGCTGAAGCCTTGTGCTTTCCTTGTGATTTTTGTCACTTAACCCAATTTCCTGAGTCTCACTGGGTGCACTAGTATCTACATGGAGGATGCCACGCTCCTCAAGAGGTAAAATAACGTGATGGCTATGTAACCTTTTACCGATATCATGGTATTTTTGCAAGGCTAAAGGAGTAAACCCAAGGCCAGGCTACCAGGCCCACATAAATGTGTCTGCCCTAGTTAGACCCTTCAAGGAAGGTAATTCAGTTTAAATAGTAAATTTATATTAAATTTAATTTATATTAAATATAAAGTTTAAATATTTGTTAAAAACCCATCTTTGGACATCCCCTTTTAAGCATCTTGGTCAACACTCACTAACTTACTTGGGCATGCCACAGTTAGGGCAACATTAGCTTTACTTGAGTAAAAAGCAACAGCCCATTCCTACTCTGGGTCTTTAGCTATATTGGGGTCTGTCCTTTTGACAGCATTTACTTAACTTGATGCTTGGGCAGAGGGTGCAAACGGGCACTTAGGCCTGCAGGGGAACCTAGCAGCTCTGCTCTGGGTGGCTGTGTCATCAGGAAACGTCTCCCGAGCCCGTGACTTTGGTATCACCTGTAACACCTGGTCCAACACTCTGTCAGCCTTTTTGTTGCACCTTTCCGAGGTGCAAAGGAATCATGTGTGCCCTGTCCTCATTGGACTTGAACGGGCTGCAAAACCTTCCCTGGGATTTCGTGTGTTCTTGCCCCAGCAAATGCACACGTCTGCCATGCGTGCAGTCTACTGGGATGTGATTCTGTCTTGATATATTGCACTAGCTCTCGTAGTCTGTTGTGCAGGATTGAAATGGGGCCTGGCTTTCTTTTTGGGATATGTTTTATGTGGAAGTTGAAGTGTCATGGAGTGCTGGAAAAGGAGACAGTCTCTGGAAGCTCTTCTGACCTTTTCTCGGTGTAAGTTCGTCAAGACACTTGGAAATATTGACTTAAATTGTGTTCAGAGGATCCTGTTGCTGATTCTAAAAGTCCAAAAACATGTGAAATATGGAGTTTTCCCAATTTCGTAGATAAAAAGCAGCATGTTCTTTTTTATTAAGTTATATTGCTGCATAAATAAATCAGGACCATATTGCTTTAGGGGCTTTTTTTTTTTTTAATTTTATTTTGGCTACCAAATGCAATTATTTTCTTTCAACTTTTGCAAAACACAGAAGCAAAATAAGCTTAAGTTCTTAAGATATGACAGTCATGCAACCAAGTTAGGCAGTGGCAACTGCTAGACAAGATCTCGTATGATATAAAGAATTTGAGAACTTTTCTAGAAGTATTTGTTATCCAGTCCCTTTCATTGTTAGTGACCTACCACTCTGATCCATCTGGAAGTGTCTAACAGTTCCCTGTGTGTGGTACCTTGAGTTGAGTTTCAAGACTTGATGATCTCTGCTATCAGATTGTCTGCTCCATCGCTATGTCAGCTATGGCAGTAACCGCTTAGGGAAACGTGGAAAATAGGGAAACTTGAAAATGATTCAGGTCAACATAGAATAAGCAGCTGGGGTTCTGGGCCTTATTTTGGTGGGTCTAACTCCAGATGACACTTGAAGTCAGCTGCATTGACCATTTGGCTCAAGCCAAAGGCCGTAGAAAGGGTCTCAAAAATGTCTGATGCCTCGCTGCTTCACTAATTAGGTAGAATTTCTATCATAATGATTACTTTAGAGGATGAAGTTTGAGAAGACCTTATTTCTTAGTGCCTTCCCTTTGCAAATCTGGTGGTGTGTGTCATAATTCAGGAAGAGCTCAGAACAGGAGGAGCTTCCAGTACAGCCTTGTGCTCGAGCCTTCGCTCCTCAAGGCCGCGGGGTATTTGGCCATGCAGTATCTGACATTTCTTATGGCTTCCAGGAGGAAGGAAGAGTGTGTGATAGAAACAGCAGGCCAACCAGTTTGCTATGAATCTCTAGTGCATAAAATTAGATGATTTTGGCTTATCAGTCCAATAAGGAGACACCTTTAAGCCGTCAGATCTTGCAAATGAGCCTAGTTCTTCAATCTTCATTGCTGCTACTTCCCTCTGTGTGTACAGTACAACATTTATGCCAATTTTGTGAATCATTTTTGCTCCTTTGTGGCCTTGCCTTAGTTGCAGATACTGCTTAACTTATAAAAATGGTTTTATATGATGCTGTGTTTCATTAGTGGAGCTCGCTGTTCCCTTTCCCCTGGGCAAAACTTGGTGTAGCAGGCGACAGATTCTGCTCCCTAGGGCTGGCCCTGGAGTTCGTCCACACTCTATTCCCGTTCAATTTGGGAATTCCTTGGAAGCCTTGGCATGGCAAATGGGCAGTCCTTAACACTTAGTTTTAGCTTTGAAAGATCATCTGATGTCCCTGGAGTTGAGCCTCCCTCCCGAAGCCTCCCAAAGCTCCTCAGCGAGGAGCTGCCCTGGCCAGAGTTGATGCTTTTGATGACACGAAAGGGCCCAATCTTCAAAGTGCTAAGACAACAAAAGAGCTTTTCTGAGAGCAAAATGAGATTTCTCCCATGGTGGAATTTTTTGTTTGCACGTTTAAGTGTACAGTCTTCTCCAAACTCCTGAATTTGTTTCTCCTTTTTTCCTAGGGATGAGTTAAATGGAATTTGGGGGCTCGTCGCCACCCTTGCACATGGTGGCATGTCCAAGCTGGCCTGTACACGTTGCTTACAAACAGCTTTGTTTCTGAAGGTCCATTTTAAGCATATGGAAAATGGGACAGTAACGGATCCAAAAATGAATAATTGGGTTTTCAAAAAGCTCCCCAGAACTGCAGCCCAGCATGCGGCTTAAAAGGAGAGCACATCAGGTGCAGCTCCATTTTATTACAAGACTGCCCCTTATAAAAGGTGCATTTATATAGGGTGCCTTCTGAAATTTTCATGCAGAACATCCTAAAAGTGTTGACATATATTGACAGGTACAACATGGCAACTCAGGGCAAAAAAAAAGCCTTGATGCTGTGACATTCCAGTAGCTATTTTTTGCATTAACACGATGAATTTCAGATTCCGTACTAACCTGGCGCATCCTTCCAGCTCCAACACGTGAAAAGAGGAGGGAAATGAAATACCAAGTGCAAAGAAAATAATGATTTGCTCCCAGTGACTCCGGGATTTTCAGATGTTTGACCCCGTTCCCATCTGTTTGCTCAGTGCGGGCTCCAACTTTGGGAAGCTCCCTAGGAGGCTCCAATGTGTCTTTATTTTAAACCTCAATTTTCCAAAGTCTCTTCTTTCTGACTGCCCCTTTTTCTTTTGCCTTCTTGTTTCCCTTCTTTTTTAGTATTGTGTTCAGAAAACAATAAAAACAAATGCCTCTCCTTCCCTCTTCCTAACATTTGTTGTATAGGCACTTAAGGTATATGTGCAAATATTTTATACTGTGCTGGTAAGAGCTCAGCTTAGTCTCTTTACTGCTCCTTTCCCTTTGTTGGCAGGGAGCAAACACAGTGTTTCCCTCTGCAAGGCTCCCTCTTATGCATCTTGATTTGGCCCAAAGTAAACATGTTTATTGTGACAATTTAGAATTTGCTCAGCGCTGCTCGGTGAGCTTCGCTCGTGGAAATTCAAATAGGTGCCATTAGTGCCTTTTTTGATCAAGTAGTGAGGCAGAACAGAGAATTGGAGATAAAGTACCTTTCCCTGGAGAAAAATAATGGGAGGTATATATACAAATGCTCTCAATTAGCCATTACCATGCAGGGGAGAGATCTTGGAAGTGTTGCGAGTTGCTGTCTGAAAATACCAGCTCGCTCTTCGGCTGCGGTCGGAGGGGAGCGGAATACGAGATCCCCTGGGAAAGGCCTCGGGAACGCAGTGAAAAACAGGATTAGGATGCAATGAAAAACAGGATGAGGCCATTCCCTGAGTCTGTGTGTTTCTGGTGTCTTGAGCACTGGGCCTGTTTGTGGTGCGTTCGGCCCCCAAATCTGTGGTTGCTTCAACAGAAGAGGAGACTCGATAGGCTGGACTTCTTTGGACCTATGGAATTGTGCACCCTGGTGTATCCCAGGGCCCGGGCTCTTCAGGATGCCTGTCCTGTAAATAAAATACCAGGCAGCCAAAGGGGCTCGTGTTCCCACCACCCAACATCTCAGTGCGTGGGTACGTGGGGTTCTGGTGTTGGAGCAGAACCCAAGTCCCACATTTACGCCTTGGGTTTATTCACATAACTGAGCACATGGTATGATAAGGGAAAAAGAAATGGGCCATTTACATAACCCTGATAAAAGATTTCAATTTTTTATTTGGCTTCAGTATTTGTTACCGCACGGGGCTTGGAATGGGGAAAGGGAGAGTTAAAACAGTGCTGCGTGAAGACACAAACCGGAATTGTGAACTGACCTGAATACTGAAAAGGGGAGATGACTGAAATTTAATAGCAAGTGCTTCTGCCCCAGCTATTGTAAAAGGTAGTTTCAACTCAGTGCACTTTACAGCTTAAGTTTTTGTAGGCTAAATTGAGGTAAAAGGAGTAAAAAAACCACCCTAGTAATTGGCCCATGACATGTTTAGGGTCCTGTAAATATTTCTGGGATGACTAAAGTCTTATATTTTGTCATCCAGGATTCTTCCTATTTCTGCCTGTATGTGTGCTGTAAGAGTGGAGCTTGTGGGATTCTTAATAGCAGGTGCTAATTTGATCGTGTCAACTTTTCTACAAGAAACAGGGAGGTCTTTATGTACTGGAAATGCAAGATAGACCCTGCCTTTGGCAAGAGAGTGTAAGGAAGAGTGGCCTTTTCCATAGGTAATGCGATGTAAAGACCCAGCCGTTGAGTCAGGTGCTGAACTTCCAAATCCTATTAGCAGAGGGGATGTTATTTCCCATATTTACACAGGGACTTTAGTCCATTTTCTTCTTGGGCTTTCAGGATTACACCAGGCATCGTAAAATCAAGTACATCATTAAGATTACACTGCTTTTGTTCACCTCTTTTTGTAGGTGACTACAAAGATTTCACCGTGGAGCGAAAGATTTAACTACAGCAACTAATAATTAAAAATGTCAGGATGGGTCTGACAAGTTTCCTGTTCCTCGGAGAATCTCTTTTTAAATGGCAGTTTAGGAATTTGAGTCCAATTATTTCTTTGCATGTGTTTCCAGACTATTCTAGGTCTAGGCAGACTAGCTTATTGCAATATAGTAAAAACTAAATAAATATAATAAACAAGGATTACATGAGCGATACCTTTTGCAAACTGGGTTGTAAATAGGCAAGGGCCCTTTTGGTTCCAGGAAACCAAAGGAAATGCTTGTTGGTTATTCAAAAGGAAAGATTCCGGAGATTTTTCTTCAGTTAGGCAAATCCAAGCGCAATCAGAATGTTATAATCAAATTAAACCTGCTGTTTCATAGTAATAAGCAAAGGGCAGCATTTATCTACTCTTTCTGAATATGGCCTAAATAATTTGATGTTTAACACTAGAAGCTGTTCACTGTCTTACATGTTATATGTTACGACAGAATTTCAGTTTCATATTAAAATCTTTACATCTTGGGTAGCTCCTATTTCTCAAGCTTTTCAGCTGCTGGTAAGGGTAAAGTCCTTGTGTTATTAAGCTGCAGGGGGATGTGGGACTTGGCTCCTCCGTGTCCTGCCCTGTGGTCCTGTTTCCTCGCGGAATCAGGCAGTGTGAGCTTGGACAAATAAAGTTCCCAGCGGGCATGGATGAATGTGGGTTTGTTTCAGTAATTCTCCCAAGTTAGGGGGAAATGCACATTTTTTGCAGTTGTTTGGGTTCAAAAGTAGCTGCTGTTCTTTCTCTTGATGGCCTAATATCTTTGTGCTGCATTTTCCCATATGTGCCTTGCTTGACGTGCGTGGCCTGTTTCCAATTGCCCTAGTTCTGGGGCAGGAAGTTCTTAATGCATGTTCAGAACAGCGCTGGAATCCGCTAATTCCAAAATTCCTCCTACATTCAAATTTCCCATCTCTCAAAATAGGCTTTTAAGGCCTCAATTATTAAAGAGATGTTTAAAGCCTAATGCCATCCAACAAGTTGTTGCTTCATCCCCAGAAAAAGGATTTTTGAAAGTATTTGGAGAAAAGACATTCTCCTGTGTAAGTTAAGGCTGTTGCTTAAGTGTTGCCAGGTGTCTAATTAATCAATGAATGAATTTTATCTTAGTATATTTACCTACTAAACCCAAACTTTATCAAAAGTACCTTTCTAGCATCATAACCCTGACATTCATTACATGCTATTGAGGTGTATGAGGGAGAACCAATCTGATACTACAATTTTATGTATTTTGGACGAATGGTTCTTAGCTTTATTGTTGCCTGTTATATGCTTTCAATCTGAGGTTTTAATTTTCTAGTATGTGTTTTAGACCAAATGCAATCCTTACAACCCAAACAGAAGAGCTGAAATGCCCTCAATTCTGTCATGTCTCTGAAGAATGTGCTTGAAACAAGTACCTAAAATAGAAGCACAGACTATCTTGCTCCGCTATCCTAGAAAAAGTGTGTATTGTAAATATTCATTTAAAAATGCAGACATTTGTAATCTACAACTTTAAGAATGTGGAATTTTTTTTTAGTACTGACATTTCTCCTGGTTCTAATCCTCGGAAGCGTCTGGGAGCTTTTACAAACACTGCATTTCATGAACATCTGAAAGAGGAGGAGAAACACGGTTGTTCTTTAATCTGTCTTTATAAATACGTTGCAAATCCTCTTTACTTTGCACGTGTTGCTGCAAATTATATTTATGGGGTGGTTTGTATTATGCTTCTGCCATACAGTGTGAATTCATACATCGTGTACTGGCTCAGGCTGGTAAAATCCTCATACAGAAGCCCCTTGCACCAGTTCTGCTGGGGGTAGTTTAGCCCCAAATGGGGGTATGAAAGATGTGACCAATTTGGGGGCTTGGAGCTGCTGAATTTGGGGTCCCCTGCTGCACCCTGCTGTGATCTGCTCCCAGCAGCTTCAGGATGGAGCAGCAGGGATGGTGCTCGTTTGAGGTGGGCAGGAGCCGAAATTGTTGTCACCTGCAGGTGCTTAAGCTCGTTAGCAGGAAGAGCTACCCCTGCCTTGATAAAAAGCTAAAATTCTGGTTCAGTTTTAAGTAGCTTCTCAGGTAAAATGTCTCAGGATCCATTATCCTGTTCTTGCTGGGGGTGCAGGTGCAGCTTAGAGAGCTGTTAAGAGCAGCTTGGCTTTTAATAGGGACTTCTTCCTTGGCAGAGGTGGAGGTGAGTGGTGCTGCCCTGGGGGTTGCACAAGGTTGTGTGTTTTGCTCTTTTTTTTTTTCTTCCCCATAATGTAAAATGTTTTTCTATAATTTGGCAGGTATGCAGCTAACCACCTGCTTGAACCTATTTTCTGGCTGATTAACTTATCTTTCTATGTATTAACTTTTTATGTATCTTCTTTATAGTTGGCTTTGTCATATAGAGGTTTTCTGCAGGGGTTTTGCTTTAAAGGCCTTAGTTCTTCCAAACTGAAGCCTTGCTTAGTGTGTGCCTAGGGTGCACCCACTGCTGATGTGTGTCCTGGTTCCTCAGCACTGTAGTTAGACAGTAAAGGCCACCAAAGGGATGTGTTTGCTTTTAAAAAGACCAGTTTCTTAGGGCTTTTCTAGGGTTTCTGGGTGCAGGTGGTTAAACATTGAGAAACTTTGCAGGAATTGCTCCCTAAGCTATCCTGGTTCAGAGCTGAGCTTGGGCAATGTGATGTTCCTGAGGACACTGAAGAAGTTCCAGAGTGCTCTGGAAAATTCTGGAAGGCAGAGAGGAGAAATCCTAGGTGGGAAGGCATCGTTGGTTGGGACGTGGGGCTGGGAAGCCAGCGTGGTGATCCAGACCTTCCAAGGTGAAATGGGGTTTCATCCATGCGCTCTGCTCGTGCATCCGTTCCCTCTGCTTACAGGAAAGAAAAACTAAGGAAAAGGTAAAGCAACAGTTGATTAATGTTAGAGTTTTTGTTTCTTCCAGGAAGAGGATGGGTATTATTTAACTTAAATGTTAAAATGTGAGGATTTCAGAGTAGCTCTAAACACTAAAAGATGTTGCAGAATGTCCTCATTTTATTACAGAGGGGAAAAAAAGGCACGACAGAACTGACGGTTTCTCTGGGCTTTCCAAAGCATGGAGATAGGTGGCAACAACCAGCTTTGCTGCAAGAAAGGAACATTAAATTTTGCAAGTAACATTTAGAGACTGCGTAAATCAACTTGTCTGTGAGGAAAGCGCTGTGTTGCATTTTAGGTTCTCTTCAAAAATTGTATCTGTTCCTTGAAATGGGATAGGAGGGAGGATTAAGGGAGTGAGAGTTGGTTCAAGGAGTCGCATCCTACAATATTGTCCATCTTATCTGCCAGGAGTTTTTGTAGGTCAGTCTCTGGTTGCTGCCTGTTTCTCCCTGTTTAGTTTAGAGACTTCAGAACTGGAGAAAAAAAAAAAGAATTTGTCATTTCACCACCTCCTGTTGAGGTTAAACAAAATGCATGCTTCCCTCCTACGCGCTCTTCCCAATATTGGGAGCACGAAGTGGTCCCGTGAGCAGTTGCTTCCATGTGAGGGAGATGAGATCCATGGGAACTCGCTGCTGACGGCGTCTCGAGGATGTTTCTATTTGCCATGAAAGTTCTGGGTAGCCTGGCAGAAAATCAGTGCCTCCTCATTCTTGTAAGGGCTGTAGCAACATCCTCCATAGTCACGTCTACAGCCGGGAAAATTCCTTCTGCAATTACCATCATTGCAGCTGCTAAGAGATCTTGAGATTCCTCCTGCAGAAGAGGTTCCCATTATCGTTCTTGGG
>JAVCKT010110429.1:0-23325 GCA_032273925.1 Rhynchotus rufescens
CAAAACATCCTAAAGTCTACATTTTTACTCTTACTACCTGTGGTAGTATCCATGCTAGCAAGATTAAACAAATACAAGTATATGGAGAGCATTCTCTGACAGATATACACACAACTTTCTCCTTTATAGCAACCCCTGCTCTTGCACAGAACTTCTCCACTATCCTCTCTTGTGTCAACCAACCCAGCTGTATTAAGCACAGTGTAAGCAGTAACTCTACTAACATTTGTGGCTCTGATGGCTACAGGTTTCAGGTGAACAGGAACTAGCAAAATTAAAGAATGGCTGACTTGAGGAAGAAAGGGTAAGAAATAATGTTTTTACTATTGTGAAAAGCCTTAAGCCATTGGGTAATACAATTATCACAGGGACAGTCATTTGTTTTTTAAAATACCTAAAAGATAGCAAAACACCATGAGAATAAAAGCCTTGGCAAATGAAAACAGAGCGGTGAAGAGCACTGAAGAGGCCTGTAACTCAATACCACAGCATGCATTGTTTATGTGAGATGTGAGGAATGAAAATAAACCTTAAAATTATTATTGTTTGTAGCTCAAATTGTAGAAAGACAGACAAGAGGGGTGAAATGTTAGTCAATGCAATGTTAATAGCTATTAGCTATAGTACCTTATTAGGAAAAAAAGATTATATGAAAAGCAAGTGAGCTAGACCAAGAGAAGTAGGGGAGAGCAAAGGGAATGAAAGAAGTAAACAAAGCTGGTACTGACAATCTTAATATAATTCTTCAGCACATAATTTTGGAGAACAGAAGAACATAAGAGGTTGTTCAGCTGAATACCCTGGGGAGAGATGAAAATTTGGAGAACGGAAGAAATATGCAGGGGATTTAGAAAAGTAAACTTATGAACAATCAACTGAGGCAAAGAAATGCACTCACGTACACCAAAGCTTTGGAAACCAGGGAAAAAAAAAAAAAAAAAAAGGATGGAGCCTCCAACTGGGATTCTAAATATCTACAATGCCACCAACCACTTGTTATTCTGCAAACATAAATAGTGAGGATGAAACATAAAAAGTTCTATATTATTAGGAATGTAATTCCAGATATAATAGGTTAGAGGAAATAACAGGAAAAGAAGCAGCCCACATGATAAAGGCAAAAAGTTTCTCCAGACAAATACTTAAGGCAGTCCTTAAAACTAAAATGCTCAAGTCCCATATGCTGAGATCTAAACTTATGCAAAATGGGTTTTGCATTATCAGCTGGCAAGTAGAGTATAACCTTCCGACTCAGGCCAAGCAAGTGAAAAGTTAGTCAATCATTCTTGATAAAAATAATTTTGCTCTTTTTTGTTTCAGGGAATATACTTGGTCCACTATGAAAATTTAATAAACAAAAGTAACTTCCAGAGGAAATACAAAGTTGAAATGGCACAGGTTCTTTCCTAGTTCTTGGTGATACCTGTTGTATTTGTAATTTAAGTTGGTTTTTTTGAAAATTAAGTATTTATTTCTTTGCAAATTAAGACCTTTAAAAGTGATATACCCCATTTTTCCTTCAACATTGCAGTGTTTCAGGTCAGATAAAGAAATAGCACCATATTCTGAAGTCTTATGCTGGGCTTCAGTTGTCTCAGCAATTCCTGCAGGAGAAATTCGCTCAATTTTAGTGATATTTATATACCTGCATCATCTTTACCTTACATCGTGAATGTGTTAGGTAAGTGACTGTTATTTATGTTGGGAATGAATCTACACAAACTTCGAATCTTAAAACTGGAGAACCCAAGGGAGTAGCCTGCTGCCCTTGCATCTTTATGTCATAGAAATGCAGCTCCTGCTGTCAACCTGTGCTCTTAGGATGCAAAAGGAAGCACTAGTGAGTGGCCATCTTCTATCACAGGTGAAAGCAAATTGTAAACATAACAATTAACTATATAAAGATATTGTAACAGAGTTCTTCTTTCACAATGAACAATCGGTATTTGTTGATATTACTTCCACTAATTCTTTTCAAAAAGCAAGGGATTCTTAGAACATACAACTAATTTGACATAACCTATGCATTAACTTTTGAGACAGTTTACCCGATATAATTATAAACAAAGCAATATTTATAGACTATTATAAACTAGCATTACAAAATAAGCAATGAACTTCCTCAAAGCTAATTATTTCTGTGCATAATGCACCTTAGGAAGTTTATTGCATATAAACTTCACACATTCTTAGCACATGTCGAACTTTTGTTCCATTCCACTCCAGGAGCTGATTCTTTCTAAAGGGAAGATGTTCTAAATCTTGCCATAAAGCACAATAATGGACCGTGGTCACTGTGACCAAGAATTCAAAATGAAATGTCTCCCCATTCAGATATAGACTGAGACCCTGTGCTTTTAATTACTTGACAGTAGTATTAACTATCCACATCTGAAGTGTCAATGCTCACAACAGCTTTATTTAGGCATTCAGTGAGAAAGTGAGCAATGACAAAGCCTAATTGGCTTTGCTTCCTGCTAGAAGGACAAACTGAGCTGAAAAATTCCGGATACTGCTGAAGTCCAAACCAAAATTCAGAGGAGTTGTGGATGCCTAGCACCTCACAAAAATGGACTTTTCATTAAGGCTGGCAAATTATTTAAGAAAATAACAAATCTAACCATTCAATGTAGGATGTCAGAAAAAAAAATGTCCTTAAAGCACACACAAAAAAAGAAATCCAAATAACCATAGAAAGTTTTGCTAAACAGAACAGAATATGTTCTGCTCATAAGTCTGTGCTTCTCCCCATTCTGCATCCAGTTCTGCCCTAGCTAAAACCTTGTTCTCACTGTCTCTCCTTGACATTCCTCCCTGACGCACACACTTTTTACACTCTCGTTGAGTTCCTATGTGATTCTATCTTTTTTTTTTTTACAAAATTCCTTTCCTTTCATCCAGGCAACATACATATTCAGTTTTTCATATTCAATTCAGCTTTTGCTGACAAACCAGAACATGCATATCCTTTCACAATACTAATATGTGCATACATACTGACAGATATGCACATGCAAAGAGTGCAAGGAAATCTCTTTCCTGCCTGAGATTTTGAACCAAGCTCATTTGGCCAAAAGCTTCTCGGACGTAACAAGCAGTTTTACATCACTGAGATTCTGATATTGATTATCTATTATCTTGGAGTCACCCCTCATAACTTGATATTACTTGATATACTTGAAATTAAATCATCAAGGCTATAGATGAAGTTATAAACTATCATAAAATTTGTCTGATTTTTTCCATACTCTCCAGATGTTCGGAACAAGTATCAATAAGTGTCATTTATCAGCAGTATTGTATGGCTATATGGCCCTTTTTTGGCAAATTATTTCAAAAATATTTATACAACTACATATGAAAGTTATATATGATATATATATATATCATATATATGATTATATGCAGTTTAAATTGACCAAGAATGAACGTATCTGCAAAATCTAATGTGTCTTTTCCAAAATGTGATGGATTCCTCCCTTGAAGATGCATTTCTTACCAAGAGCTCCAGGATGTCCATTGCCCAATGAAAGTCTTGCTATTGATTTAAGGCATGCATTTTTCTTAATTACCTACAGCCTCTTACAGTAGAAAGGACACTGCTTGTTGTGTCAAAGGAAATGTCCAACAAGAAATACTAGAGACTAGAAAAGCGGATTCTCATTCCCTTATTTGTGATAACTTTAAAAGGTACAACACCTAAAGAAGCTAATACTCTCTATATTAGGCTGCAAAAGATGTGTTATTCAGTGCCTTCATGTCTCAAATAAATGTAAAAAATAGTAAATAAATAAATGAAAAAAAAGGGAAAGGAAACTTGCAAATCATTTTGAATGAGAAATAATCTCAACTTTGTAAACTAAGATGGCTTAAAGTCAAAGGAACTGTGCTGATTTACAGTTCTTGCCCAGTCCCTATTTTTGCCACCAATAAATCGAAATTACGTACTTAAGAATACTTTTAAATGTTGTTAAATGCCAAAATGGATACAACTTGAAAGGTATTTGGTAAACACGAATTTTCAAAGGTAATGTTCTTATTAGTCTTACTTCTTTAAGGCTAAAATTTCTGATCATAATAAGGTGATTGTTAAGGTCATGGTTATTCTGTCAAAACTTTGATTTTAAACTGTGACAACATGTTTATAATTTATGAATTCTGTCCAGAAGATAGGGCCATGCTGACCTTTTCAGATAAATTATATGATAAAGGAGAAACCATTTCTGATAGCTTCTTGCTAATGGGAAAAAAAAATCACATTCCAAAAACCTGTGATCAAGTTGAGCCTTTGATGCACTAGGAGAGTTAAATGACAGCATCTGTGTTAAAATGAATCATCAAAAGGGACTAATTAAAAAAAAATTGCAAAATATTTTCTCCCTATGCAAATTATTAATAAGTCTAACATTAGGGAATAAAAATATAAAAAAAAAAAAAAAAAAAAAAAAAAGGTAGAAAGTTTTGCAGATGGAAGCTAAGAGTCCAGAGGCTGAGAAATATTCCTTTTCTTTGAGCATCACTGGTACTTTGGTGGGTAGTTGTTTACTGACTATATCTGCTCACAAAATGAAATACAGATTGCTATGGTGATTGTTGCAGAGTTTTATGAAAAACTGCATTTAAAATGCAATAATTTTTACTCTATTTCAATGCTATTCACAGATCAGTCTCAAGAGAACTCATCTACAATTCCAGACCTTCAAAACAGTCTTCCAACAAATAAACACCAAGAGATAGCTGTCCTATTCCTTCATATCAGGTTGAACAGATTCAAGACAGGCAGTGACCTTCAGTCACCTTCAAGTCAGAATTACGGTATCTGTTCCTATCAATACTTACACTGGAATTAATGACAACCTCATGTAGTAACACTGTAATTACTGTAAGTAGCGGAAGCAACATCTAACCATTAACATCAAATATCTTATGAATCTGTGTTAAAGCAGAAGTTGCAGACTACTTTAAGGAGGACTTATTTGGCTTTCTAAGGGAAATATGCAGTAGTTGAGGACAATTTTAAGGTACACCATTCTAAAATAGCCCCATTAAATAAAACAGGATATCTCTAGAGATTTTTATAATTTTTGTGGTGTATTTTTTTGGAGTCTCGGTGTTGCTTTGTTGGAGTCATTACTTCTATAACTTAGTAAAATATTTTAAAAGCAATAGACTTGCAGCAGTGTTTTATTCTGTGTGTCAGGATATATAATCTCTCTATCATGATCTCTACACTTAGGATGGGAGATGTGACAAATAAATTGTACAGCCAATGCAAATCCAGATAAACAAAGCTAGCAAGGGTTTTCTATAATCAGTATTTAGGCTACTAGACTTTCTGTGCCCATTGTCCTGAAGAACTGATGAATATACCAGAATTTATCTCTCTCAGTGACCTCTGGATCACCATGTGTGTTGAGTCATTTCTTGGCCTGCACGTGTGAAAAAAGAAGTGACTATGCACTTTATTCAAGTCTGTTTTGTTCCACAGGGGATTATTTCTGGGATTATTCTATTCTGCTGCAAGAACAAGGTTTGATTTGTATACGACAACTTGCAAGCATCTCATCCCATGTTAAAGAACTTCCTCTATTGCTCAGCAGTTTCCCATTGCTATAGGATATCTTAGAGAAGGAAGATTGTCCCTCAGGTAGAAAAATAAATGTCTTCAGAATGTGGGACAGTAAAATGAAGGCTTATATATCTACTTAAGACTGCAAGAGCACTTCCTTCTACCCCGCTATCAGTTTGGTCTGGTTTGAATTCAGTGCCAGCCAGTGCTGCTTTTTTCAAATGAAAATTTCGTATTTATCTAGAGATACATGTTGCCAAAAAGATATGACTGATAAAGAAAAGCAGAGGTATCAGACCATGCAGAACTGGATGATAAAAAATTTGTCTTAGGGAGTTCAAGATGTAAGGCCTTAAGGTCCTGTAATGATTCTGTGAGCAGAATCCATTCACTACAGAATATTCCCATAAATTCTTCATATAGTCAGAATCAGGATAAAACTTTTGATACCAGTATAAAAAAAAAACCCTCCATTATGGCGTTTGGAAACGGGTTTACCATTTCTACACAGAGGTAAAAGATAGCCACCCACAAAAACAGCAGGGTCACCATGAAAATAACTGACACAGAGCACTGCAAACCCTGAAAAGTAGATATGCTCAAAACTGATTAAATAAGTGTATTTAAGATAAACCTATTTTATAGTTATGAGGCTATGAAATATCTTGGTTTACATGCAAACTTTTGCTCTGGATGTTTTTTAACCAAATATCGTGAGAATATGGAAGAGTAAAGAGCATCCCAGTGAAAGGTCTCTCTACGTTCTTAATGTTTGTAATCAGACATTGATGTTGACTAGGCTAGAACAGTATTTGGTACTGTTGATTGACAACACTGTGTGATCATTCTTATGAAGTAAGTATACTGTTTATTTTTTCTTTTGTACTGCATTTTTTTTTTAAATTTACAGAAAATCTACAGTCAGCATTTTATAAATATCCATATAAATGTAAATTACAGAGCCTATCATTCTACATTGTTATATGAAGCCAGGAAATGTAATGAAATTCAGATTTTAGAATTCTGAAATATTATACAGCAATGATGTAGTGAATGGAAATTGCAATGGCAAGGCATCTGTGAAAGAAAGGAAAGAAATAAAACTAACATACAATATGCAAGACAACTGTTCATCACAAACCCCTGGAGAAATGATAGAAAAATAAAGGAGTTCACAAGCAAAGTTTCTGTTCTCCGTTTGATGGTTTCATTTGTCAACAAACAAGTTTAGCTCCATGACAAGACTACATTAAGAGAACTATTAAGCTATAAATGGGGCCAAATGTTATTTGTTTCAGCTATCAAAACTTATTACTGGCAGAGCCACTGTCAACATCACAGACTTGGAAAAAATATAAAAGAGAATCAAAAGATAGCTATGTTTTAAATTATTCTTTTTTAGATACAGGTAACACACAGAATATATAGACTTTTTTCCCTTATCTTGTACCTCTACGACTAGCTAAGAAAAAAAACAAGCCTGCAAAAAAAAAAAAAGAAAGGTTAAATCTTATCATACATGAAAATCACCCCGGAGAGGATTATTCATACGTGACCACATCACTGACGAACCCCTAATGCACGTTTTATGGATACACTCATTCTCCTGAGCTGTCTGGCCCCATCAGCAGATGAGGCAGCTAAAACTGATGCAGAGAAATAAGAGGTCTGAAACACCTACTTTAGTACTATTCACAACACTGACAAACACGTGAGTTACCTTTTCTTCCAGAGCAAGAGTCCACAGATAGGGAACGAGTTATAGGACAATATTCATACACTTTTGTTAGACATCTTAGCAAGAAATCAAGGTGCAAATGACTAAATTCTTTAGGAAGGGCTTTCTAAAACAATTGCTGTATGGAAGTAATCATTGGAAACTGAGAGAAAACACATACAGTATTTTTTTTCACTTTTTCATCACTTAAAAAAAGTGATGGGTGGGCGACTTCAGAACACCTAAACTGAACTGATTTCCTTCAGGGCTGTGAGGGCACTAAGAGACCTTAATTGCCCTGACAAGCCCCACTTGGAACCCCACCCCCCGCCTAGGGGTCCCATTTAAGCTGAGTCCCTGGGCCTAGGGCTTGATGGCCCCTGGGGGTACTCAGGTCATTGCTTGCTGTGCTTTGGTGGCTGCTGTGGAGTCACCTTCTGGTTTGTTGCCACCTCCTGTGCTGGTGGCTGGGGCTGAGGCCTCCATCCTCAGTGACCTGATACCCAACTCAGTCCCCCTCCAGCCCTCTGCTTAATCCTTGTTTCTGGGGCTCCTTGACCCGGGCTTGGCTGCCCCTCTGTCTGATTTGGGTGGTCTTGTCCTGGCCTTATGTCCCCACACTGGCCCTGTGACCCTGTGGCAGCCTCTGTTCCTGTTTTACCTTGGAGTCCCTACCCCAGCCCCACACTGCATCTACCTAGCCTGTGCCTATGGTGGCACTTTACAACAAGTCCCCTCTGGGACAGGTCTTCGATGGTGCAGGAAGGATGGGTGTGGGGACATCAGAAGGCCTTAACATCCCCCTGGGGTTCCCCTGGGATCCCCCTGTCCCTAGGGAGTGTCCTGCATTTCCTGGTGTTTAGGTGACTCTTTTTTAGGCCCATGGTTCTGGATCCTGACCTAGCAGAAAAAAGGTGGGTTGAGAGCAAAGATTTTTGGAAGGCAAGTTTTTTTTCTTCTTTCTTTTCCTTTTTTTTCTTTTTTTTTTTCTTTTTTTTTCTTTTTTTTTTCCTTTTTTTTTTATATATTTATTTACCCCTTAAGGGCCTTTGAGTTCAGCTCAAACTTAGAGTAAAGCACAGAAGTTGTTTGCTGAAAGATGAGCTGCATCTGTTTCTGCTGTGTCACTTCTGTAGAAACCAGGCTTTGTTTTCATAACTTTCAATCAAATACCTCTTAAATGGTGTCCTTGACAGTGGATATGTCTGAAGGAGGAGAAAAAAAGAAATCCGAGTACAGTACATTAATTCAGCAGGAGTTTCCTTGCGGCACAACTTCTCACAGGACTGAGGCATATGAACTACTGTCTGTTCTCTGCTTTCCAGTAAGCAGGACTGACCTCAGAATGAAATCTCGTTCAGTATTTTCCTTCTGCTCTACCAGTAAAATATTTCTGTTAGCTGAAAAGGGCTAGCTCTTTAAAACTGGTCTATTCAAAGTATTGTTCATAAAGCACCATTTCTAAATATTTAGGACAATAGAAAACAAGCAGAAGAAAAATGCTCTCTAGATCTTACTAGAAGGCAAGGGAATGAGAAGAGAGACATGCATGAGCAAGCTACAGGGAGAAATTTCTTTCCTGAAAGCAAATCACTTCCCAAAGATAAATTATGAGCCAGTCAATTTGCTCAGATGACTCTGTGCTTGACCTAGCTGAAGCCAGGCTTCTGCTCTAGCAATTGCATCCTGTCCAGGGATGGCAAAGGTGACAGATCGAAGCTGGTGGCTGGCAACAGAATAGTGTCAGTGCCTTTGATGCTGTAAATTCTTACCTGCAGAACTAATTCAAGCTGACATAGACACAATTAATGTGAAGTGACACAACTGTGATCAGATAATGAGGTAACAAAATAGAACTGTCAGGGTGCTTCCTTGCACCGTGATAAATGATGCCATCTCTTTCTGAGCCCTGTGGATGGGTGGAAAGTTTTAACCCCACAAGTTATGGAATGAGGAGGTATTATATCCAAGAACAATAAAATTGGGTTACAGTTATAACTCAAGCTTGTACAATCCATGCATTTGGGCTTGCAGTCTTGCTATATACCACCACATATTCCACACTGAAAATCTACATGGTCTACACCGAAAATCTCTATGCCTGTTTCAAGCAGTGGATCCTACCTGAGCCCCCAGGCTCAGGCTTTTCAGTATCTATGTATAAATCATTCCAGCTACTCCTCCCCTGTCCATAAGGCTGATCCACAACATCAATATAGGATGCCATGTAGCTACAAGACTGAAATACAGATAGTCCTTAAGTAGCATTCCCAGAACTTCCCATTTTGGGATCTCTTGCATGCCTTTCTATCTGTCTTCTAATTCCAAATGAGGACAGCCCTTCACATAGCCCTGTTTGGCAGCTTAATAAAGAGATTGTTCCAGGCTACTAGCAAAGCTTCTAGACTTCCACCTCATGCCTCTTTTGCCAAGCTAAGAGTGTGTTCCCAGAGTGGAGCTGCCCGGATGGCCACATTTATCAATTGCTGGTGACCACTAATGGTATGTTTTAGTCCCCCAAATGAAAGGTAAATTGCCAATCTAACGGGGCTGGTGTCCTGAAATAGAGTTAAGGCTGCTTCCTTGAGGCACTGGTGAGGATGTCTGCATCTGGTCAAATACAAGTTTGGAAAGCTCTTGTAACATTTGATCCTTATTTAGTAATGAAATCCTGGAATTTAACTGTCAGAATCTGTACCTTGTTCAAGGGGTCATGAATTCCCTTAAATTGAACAGCCCAAGAAACTGCTGGTGACAAACACTCTGTCATAACACAAGGAAAGGTAGTAAGGAGCAAATAGGACACAGCAGCTCGTTGCCTAAAACTCTCCCTTTTTCATTTTATCCTTTGCAAGCTTCCAGAATGCTTGATAACCTTATAAAAAGGCTTCCCTCATTAGCCAGCAGGTCAAATTACATATTTTTACTTATGCTTATCATAAATTCTGGGTTTGTTTAAGCATTTGCTTTTGTGCACTCAGTCCTGAATAAACAGAAAACCACCAAGTTGTTGCTTGTAAAAAATGTTGCTTCCTAGAAACAAATGGAATAATACTCCTTCCATCCAACACACAGGCAGTTACAATAACATTTTATTTGACAATTAAATCCTTACCTAGAACAAATCATACTCCTAATTGGGTGAAGTATTGCCCGTGAAGGCTAGCAGTTCCTTCACACCAAGTTGAAATAAGCACATCAGGCAGTTGCATCCCTCCTTTCCCTTTTCTCTGGACCAAAGAAATTATTATTGCTCTCCAATTCTATGAATTAACTAAAGAGATCATCGGAATTAAGGGTCCTCTCAGCCATGTGAAGATGGCGAAGTGAGGCTCACCCTTCTCCCTCCTTCCATGTCCCTTGCTCTAATGCCCCTGCTTTTTGCCTTGCAGAGCCTAGCACGGCTGACCAATGCACTTGCAACTTGCTGACTAGTTTTACTAGCACTGTTAGCCAAGGAAAGTCAGTGAAACAGGGCTATAGCCAGAGCTTCTCCTATGATATGGGATACGCTGTAGCCACACACGTGCCCCACACAGTGCTTGCACTGCCCATTACACTGCCACGCCATGGGTGCTTGGGCCTGCCTCTGGTGGGGCACGCTGGCCTGCACGACAGTCCCTGTGAATAAAGTACCTACCAGTACACTGGTGCAGGTGTGGCAGGGCAGAGCCTCACACTCCTTATCTCCTCTTACTAGAAAAAAAAAAGCGTTGGAGTTAATGATTGATTTAGAGCCATATCACTACGAACCCCTCAAAGCTGCTTGAGGATAATGTGGTTTTATACCCATTTAAATGCAAGCAGAACCTGGTCAACATGTTTCCACAAACAAGCTTCTGAACTTGAGTACTAATAGCTGTACTTTTAAGTACTAAAATGGCAATGTGATGTGTGGGTTGTGTGATAAAAGACTTGTCTGCACCCTCACAAAGAGTAACGGGGAGTGATGGCTGGTGGGGGGCCCCCATGAGGCACAAAGGAGACCTTGCCCCAACCAGAAGTGCAGAGGGAGAGCCATGAGCCCCCTGCTCCTACCATGGCCCGTCAACAGGAGCATCTCTCTGGGTTGTCCTTGGGACTGAGCAGGAGGAGCGTTTCAGAATTACGTAAGACTTATTATAGGATATTTAGAGGAGGAAGCAAAGAGGTGAGCAAAGTTTGTGGTGGTTCAAGAAGCCATGCATGGGTGGTGTGGGGATACACCAGCAGCAGATGGGCATAAAGGAGCTAGTCGCACTAGGACAGGTTGCTGGTCAGTATGCTTGCATGGCCATGCATGACCAGCACAGCCTGCCCTATCTTCTGTTAAATTCCATTTCCATCGCTTTTCTTGGTCAAGCGTGACCAGGGGGTGCTGGTGAGGCCTGGGGGTTGCCTGAGTCCCACGTGCCTGCGCATGTGTGTGTGTCTTACCTGCAGAGACACCTGAAAACAGAGAGACTCCAGGGGCTGCTTTTGGGTAAAATAAATCCAGCTGTTGCCCACTGTTTATACATGTATTTTATGTTTTTATGTTTATACCTGTTTTTATGTATTTATGTTAATACATGATTTTATGTATTTATGTTTATACATGTATACATGTATATGTATTTCCCCCAACAGACCTTCCTGATGAGCCAGAGAGGGGAATAGGATGAGGTTTTCGGTGCTGTTTGTGTTTGCTGTGCAGGTTTTTGTGGATCTCAGTGGCTAACATCTGTACGAATGCATATAAGCACGTGCTTGGGTGCTACTGGGAACACATCCTCTGCCTTGCTACTGGTTGCACCTGGGGACAAAGAGTTGCAGCAGTCTGGAAAAGGCTTTTTACAGTTCTCCGGAGCCAGAAATGACTGTTCTGAGTTTGCATAAGCAAATACTCTAAAATGAATTTCTCCTTTCATTTTTCATATACCACAACACAAAATCCTTGGAAGATTTTCTTGAACTTGGTGACGCAAGTCTATTCAATTTTTTGCACTGTTTAGGTCAGGTCATTTAGACAGGTGGCTTACAGTGGAATGACATGTGTTCAGAGAACAGAATTTAGTTTATAACCAAAATTGCCAGCACTTGTCTGGACTGGGAAATTACTTTCCGGAAGGTTTTCTTAAACTAGGAAAAAGTTACTGCATTTTTGAAAAGGCAAAATGAAAATATTTATAACTTGCCATCATCAGCAGGTCACTGTTGGACTAGGTGATCTCTAGGCTAGGGGTCCCTTTCAACCTCAACCATTCTGTGAGTCTGTGGTTCCTCATCCTCGTGTAGGAAAAGCCACAGGCAATGTCAAAATCACCGGCGCTCCTCACGTGGCACCTGAGGGCTACAAGAAGCTTCCAGTGATTGAGTGTCCCGTTGGGAAGGTGCTGCCTGGGAAGTGATGGATGTTGTGATCCTGTCATTTTGACCTAAGTCAAGCAGTTAATTCTGTGTTCTCTGAAAAAATCAAGTCTCCACTCACATTTTTGTGTGGATTTTTTTTCCTGATTTCTGGACAAGGAATTAAAAGGCGGCATATATATATATATACACATATATATGTATGTATACATACATATATGTATATATGTATATACATACACATGCATACATACATTTCTGGACAAGAAATGAAAAGGCAGCATATATATATGCACAGACATACATATGTGTATGTATACATATATATGTATATGTATATACATATATATGCGTGCGTATATATGTATACACACGCATATATATAAAAATATGTATATATAAATATACATAAGCTCAGATCTTAATTGTTACCAACTTCTAAAGTCCCTTGGCAAAGTCTATCAGCAGAGGAAACATTTATGTAGCAGTATGCAAACAACTGAGGTGTTTTGCAGAGCGCTCAGGGGCCCAGGGCTACCGGGGGAACAGCAGCGACGGGGAAGGCTCCGTTCCGTGGCCAGGAGCATCCCGACATCCCACCCGCTTTCCAGAGGGGGCCCTTCTCCCTGCAAACATTTTGACTCCCGCAGCCCCTTGAGGAGAGGGGAGGGTGGTCGGGGGCGCTGTGGCCAACGCTGCGGGGTCCCCGGGCCCTGCTGAGACGGCAGAAGGCACATGCAGGGCACGAGCGGCACCGAGGTGCAGTGTTGGGGCTGTTTTTGCCAGACTTGGGGAGACTCTGGGGCACCTGGCTGCGCTCCCGCCCCGCTACCACACGCAGCGGGCGCGCGCGCGCCGCCAGCCGAGCAAGTTTGGGCCCCGCCGCGCGCCGTAGGCGGAGCGGCGCGGACGCGGAAGTGCCGGCTGGCGGCGGTTGGCGGCCGTTGGCGGCGGTTAGCGGCGGTTGGCCGCTGCTCCCTGCGCGGCGCGGCGGAGATGGCGGCGGGCGGCGCGCGGAGCCGCTTCGCGGTGGTGGGCGGCGGCATCGCCGGGGTCACCTGCGCCGAGAAGGTAAAAGCGCCGCCGCCGCCGCCGCCGCTGCCTGGCGCGTGGAGGCGTGCGGGGCTGGAGGCCTTTGTAGAAGCAGAGCTGCCGGGACTCCCTAAGGGCCCGCAGGAGCGAGGTTTCACAGTCACGGAACGGCTGAGGTTGGAGGGAGCTCTCGAGATCATCTAGTGCAAGCCGCTGCGCCAGCAGGGACACCCAGAGCACGGGGCACAGGGCGGCATCCAGGCGGGTTTGGAAGATCTCAAAGAGAAGGAGACTCCACAGCCTCCCTGGGCAGCCTGTGCCATTTGTGTCAAGGTTTAATAGCTGAGGAGACTTTGTGTTTTCCTGGAAGTAATTCAAAGCTGAGTTGTGCCAAACTGCAGTGATCCCACTTCACAATGGGATTATTTCTAAAACTATGTGTTAAAAAAGTTCACACCTTTAATTGCTTTAAAAGGGGCTGCTTCTTGCCCTTTTAAAAATGAGGGCTTTCTGCAGTGTTGGTGCCTCAGAGTTGCAGCTCCTTCTTTATGAGAAGCTTACAGAGGGTGCCTGTCAGAGCCACCACTTTGCCTCACACCTCCTTTCTTGGCCTCACACCTCCTTTCTTGCGCTCTTTGCCTCTCCCTTGCTTCTTTGACTGATATTTTCTTTCCTTGTCAGTCTCAAGCCAGATGCTTATGTGATGACAAGGGCCAATGACCTGGTGCCACCTCTTAGCAGAGCAGGAAGTGCAGGTAGCGGTGAGTTTGGACTCCTGGCACGTGGTGTCATTCTTCGAGTCCGTTAGGCAAGGCCCTTGGCCTTCTCTTGTGGTTTCCCAGCTGGGGGCAGCTGTTAAAAGGAAGATGAAGCATGATTTTCTCCGTTATGGTTTTGAGCAAGCAAAATTCCCTGTAATTTCATAAATATGCAATAAACAACTTGTTTTTTGTATTGCACTATTGGGAGTCTCTTCCATGATAACCTGGAGTCCAATCTTTTCCTTGCTCCTGAGAACAGTTGTTGCTTTAGGTCCATCTTACAAAAGTGTTCTAGGGTTGGTTGCATTTCAAGTGTGCTCTCAGGGCATTTTGTAGTTTTTGTGAGGCTTGTTTATTAGCTACAGCTGCAATCAACTACACCACCACAGTGTGCTAATTTATTGCATAAACAGTCAAACTTTCCTTTCCCTTTTCTGTTAGTATAAAGCATGCAGCTACAAAATGCATGAAATACTTGTTTTTGTGATTCATGCTGCAAAGAATAGATTACTTGAAGTTTCCACACTGCCTGGTGAATTTCTCATGTGTTTTGTACCTCACTTATGACCATGAGAATTTCTCTTTAACCAGAAGCAAAGTTTTAAACCCTCAAACTTCAGATTAATGTCAGATTCTTCCTGTCTGGGGTACAGGAATAAATGCTAGTCCCTTTATAGCTCTGTCACTAGTGCTTGATTTGAGATATGCGTTTTGGTGACGTATTCAAGTCATTTGGAGATTACTGTTGCAGGAAACTCTGGGTTTTATTTTCATATCAGTGATGAGTGGTCTGTGCTTTGGTAGAGTTCTCATTTACAGTGCTGGCAGAATAACCAGTGTTTAAGATTGGAGTATTTCATCTTGGCTTGGGCCTTATAAAAATATTGCCTAATAGGACCCTGAAAATGATAATCTACTTAAAATTATACTAAAATAGGAAAAGATACTTATGTTGGCAAAATGAAATCTGAATAGTTAGCCACTGCTATCCAGTGAGCTTCCATGTCATTCCCTGTCTTATCCCTCTTTATATTTGGAGTGATATTTACTCCCTAGGATAATGTGTTACAAATTACTTCTTTACAATAATTATATAATCTTAAAATAAGATTCTACTGATGACTGTATTCACTCATCATGTTGTCTTTCTTTCCAAGCTGGCCATGGAATTTCCATCAGAGGATATTCTTTTAGTGACAGCGTCTCCAGTTATAAAAGCTATAACAAATTTCAAACAGGTAAGAGTTTTAAATTTTGTTATGGTAGTGTGTCGCCAAAAGTTAATGCATTTTCTCAGTACAGATAATTTAGAGCTTAATCTTGAAAGCTTATAATTGTGAAATTGTTTTCATATCTGTGGAACTGCACTGCTAGCATTAGTAGTACCGTTGAGTTATTCTGTTGATTCATTAATCATTAATAATCATTCATTAATCATTAGTAAATAATTAGTGAATATATTGGCCGTAGTAGCGACTGAGCAAGCAATACGAGTGAATTCATAGTAGTAATGTATGAGTACAAACACTATTTATATGGTTGAAATGTGTTCCTACAGAATCCTTGTTCCACTTCTGTATTAGCGGGAGTGCTCCCTTTTAAGCACTTTAGATCTTTGGAATAAATGATTTAGGAAATGAAGTCCTGCGAGTGGATCTCAGATCTCTCCCTTTCACACCTTTCAGCCTTTCATACAGTAGCAGGTTTTAATCTCAAGCAGAATGAGACTTCTGGTAAGTAAGCAAAAAGGAATAGCTATCTGTGATATTCCCTTCAACTTGTAACTCAGTGCTGGGTTTTCAGTGGTAGCTGGTGATTCAGTGACCTCCGGCCTACTGACTTAAAGTTCCACAGTTGATTTCAGATTCCTGGCTAGTGGATTCATAAGGCTGGAATTACAGAGGTACTCAGATCTTGTAAAACACAGCCCTAAAACTATCACCTCAAGGAACTTTATTGTAGGGCATGGGAAAGGTTGGAGGCTCGATTGCACCGCAAGTCAGCTGGGAATTAACTTCTATTAATTAGAAGTCCTCCTGTTCCTCAGGGAAAGTTAAGATACCTAGAGCAGAGCTTCCACCTAGAATTTACATTCATGGCATTTTCACTGAAACACTCTGAAACACGTGATTTGGCTCAAAGCTGAGGTGCATCTCATGCAGGACAGAGAACAATAGCTCTGCAGGCTATCTTACAGCCGGATGTGGATGCCAGTCTTTGAGATGTATGTATCCCAGTATTCAGATCACTGCAGAGGGAGAATAAGGAGAGACTTGGACTTAATACATGGATGACATGTATTTAGTGACTGTAATTGGCTGTCAGCACCTCTTCACGCTGAATCTTTTTTTCTGGTCTTGGAGACACGTAGGACATAGCTGAGAGACTGAGAGCTACATGTGAGACTGGTAGAGTAACACCTATCTCGAGAATCTCCTGTGAAGCTGAGAGGTGGCAGGAGGGCGCTGGGTGTTTGGGACACACATTTATGCATTCCAGGGTGCTAAGGACCAAAAGTTTCGACATCTGAAGATTGTGGAATAGGTTGGCAGGATATTATGAGTGCAGCAGCATCTATTTTTTGGATGCAAATGTCTTAATTGCTCTGTAAATTGTAAGCATGGTTTGGCTTCTGATTCCTGGCTGTGTTCCAGACAGGATATCCTATAGAATAGAAGGCCCAGAAGTACACATGCAGCTTCTCCATTTTGAAAGAAACCCAAAATGAGCTTAACTGCTTGGATATTTTCTGAGGTTTATTTTTTTTTTGTTAGTATCTGATATTTCAGGGCCTGTTTACAGATAGAAGTTAAGAGCTGTGTACCTGCAACATGGGTATTCTGATGTTCGTGTTTTGTTTTTGTACCAGGAAAGAAATCTAGACAAAAATAATCCCTAAATGTCCAAATGTCCAAGCTATTCTGACCCTAGATTTCCTCCAAAAGATCTAGGAGAGAAATATACCTTCATGGAAGAACATCAGTACAAATCATTTGTTATGAATTTTAGGAAAAGAGATGAATAAATTACTCATATTTTTAAGTGTCTTTTTCCTGCAGGTCTCTAAAACACTTGAAGAATTTGATGTAGAGGAACAACCAAGTTCTCTACTGGAAAAGCGGTATCCTAATATTCAAGTTATACAGTCTGGAGTAAAACAATTGAAAAGTGAAGAGCATGTAAGCTAAATTTTTCTCTTTTTATTTTTATGTGTGTTCTTCAAGTTATGTAAGAAGAAATTAATGAACAGATGAATATTTCTGACAAAAGAATGATACTTTCTAATTTTTATTTCATGTATCACTTCTACTGTTTTTTCAGTAAAACTGTATACACGGGACATAATTATGGAGTATTTGTAAGGAATCATATTTCTTAGGTTTAAATATTTGATATATTTATTGTCTTGAGTATCTGATTGGAATAACAGGAAACTAGTCAATACAATCAGTATTGTGTGTCAATGTAGGTGTCTGAAAACTTCTGAAATCAGTAATTGGAGATCTCTGTGATTCCTGAATTATTATTACTTGCTGCAGAGGCCAAAATATTAATAGCATTATGGCGTGCAAGAAAAAAATATTGAAAGAACCAACATTTCTACCTTTTTTTTCTGTCCTTTTTTATTTCCAGAAAAAAACGTTGCAAGTACAAACAATGTACAGCAAGTACAGATCTCTTGTAGTGCCTAAGTCAACTTGACATGTTATATTCCACTTGAGTATTATTGGGAACTCATGTTCAGTTCCAGATCGGCTTTGTTCATTTAGAATTGTAGAGCTGTGATTCCAGAGATAATAATTCTGCTAATATTCTGTACCTAGTGATGATCTTGTGGTTTCATTCTTATCACGCTTTTAAGTTAATTTATGTCCCTGAAACACCAATATTTCTCAATCACAGATCTGAAGAATCTTTTGCCTCTGTTATGACATAACTTTTAAAATTCTGTTTGTGCAGAAGCACTGCAGATTATTTACCTTCTGGTTAGGAAAACAATAACAAATTCATAAAATGTTACATTTTAAATGCTTCTTATTGCAGAGTGGTATAGCTTTTGTAACATCTACACTTCATTATCAAAAAGCAGAATAAGCTGTTCAGTCTAGTCAGTATCTAACTACGGTACAAGTCTTTATTTAAATACCACAATACCACAATTATTTAAATATTAAATGAGATTCTTAATTGCTAATATTTAATAGTGCATAGGTCTATATCTACTACTTTTTTTGGTAAACTTGTAAGTACAACTTTATTTTGAAATCAAATCTTATAAAGAAGCTGTTTGACCCGTGAAATAATCCATCAGTGTACCATGCAAACAAGAGAAACAGTCTATATATAAAAGCATCCAGCTTCTGAGCACGGGAGCAAAAGTTGTTGCTGAGATAAAATAGCACCTGGGCTAACAACATTGCATGTTCTGTTATGTTGTGCAAGTTTAGCAGGGAGCTGCCACATGTAAAACTAGTCCTTTGAACACAGAAACTGAGCACAGGGTGCCACCAAGAGGTAAACTTATTTTATCCCTGCTGAGCACACCACATGCACTCTCTGTTTTACTGGTCATATCGTATGATAAGACTCAGAAGTCTGTAGTGAGTGGAATACAAATAAAATAATACATCATTAATGAAACATAAAAGTCATGTTACTTTTTTTTTTGTAAGATGCTAGATAAAGCTTTTAATATCTGCAAATGCTGTAAAGTTAAATGTAACACTGAAGTTTTCTTGGATGGCTCAGCTCTTTTTTTTTTTTTTTTTTTTATTTATTCTTTATTATTAACAGAAAATTTTGACCGAGGATGGGAAGGAGTATATGTATGAAAAGCTTTGCCTGTGTGCTGGAGCAAAACCCAAATTAATTCTAGAAGGAAACCCATTTGTATTAGGCATCCGGGATACTGACAGTGCACAGGTAAATGTAACCTGAACTTAAACATCTGTAACAGATTCTTGTTTCTGATGAAAATACTGAATACAGTGGTCAAGTGAAAAGGAGAAACATCAGGCAATGTTTGTTATTTTATGCCCTAAAGCAGGAGCATTTTTAGTAGTAGAAAAATGATTCTTGGTTAGGTTTGAAATAAAATGTGAAGTGGTGCTGTACAATCCAGAGTAAAATACTGTGTAGGTTGGACATTTTACTTCTTACACTGCTGAGACATAATTTGGACACTTATTTCTTTTAAAAAGTTTTACAGGCAAATCAGATCTCAGTTTTGCTACAACCTATTTTATAAATTGATGAAGAAAACTTAATTTGGTTTGTACTTGTGTTATTTGTACAAGTTATGGTGAAGTTACACAAGTAACAATAAAACTGGTTTAGTAGATGTCACAATGCTTGTACAGAGGAAAGACAGAGGAAAGGCTCCTGGATTCTGTTACAGGCTGTGCTGATTTGGCTTATATTTAACAGCTTCTGTATCAGTTTGAGACTTAAATGGCTATGGAAATACCTCTGTCCTCTTATATGACAGAACTTAACAAGTTTTATGACCTTCTTCAACAATTCTTTAACATAAATAAATGTATATTGGTACTGAAAAGGATATATTTGATCAGTGCAAGGGAAACATGCTCTAAGTTGTAGTTCACTTTTTTGTTTTTATAGGCTTTTCAGCAGAATTTGGCTCAAGCGGAGAGAATAGTAGTAGTAGGAAATGGTGGCATTGCACTTGAATTAGTGTAAGTAAACTATTTAAGTTACAAAGAAATGTATGCAGATAAAATCTTTAACAATTAGACCTTAAAACTAATGTGCATGAATTTGGAGGGAAAAAGGTCAAATCCTTGTAAACCTTAAGGTATTTAGTAGCAAAATTTGTGAAAATTATTATTTTTCATGACATAATGGCACTTACTGTTACAGAAAATTTAGCATGCATCAAAAGAATCTTTGATGTACAGACATCAAGAATATATAGACTTGTTCTGATCTGTAATCAACAAAGATTGCTCCTAAGGGTAATAAGTAATAAAGCATGTCTGTCTTTTAGAAACAAAGGATACAAAGGTTATAGAAAAGCAGTTTATCTCACATCAACCTCATTTAGATTGATAGACTCTTGAAGAGTCTGAAACAACCTTTGTCACAAGCAGGAGGGCATGGATTCATATGGTCCTCTGGTCCTAATACATGGCAATAACTTTTATATCATATGATTAAGTGGTCTTGTTTTGCACTACAGGAGTGTAAGCAGTCCATTGCTTACATGAATACTTGGGAGATTTAGTGGGTGTGAAGTTAATCTAGGATATATTGTTTCGAGCTTCTGGAAAGACCCTTATTTTTGCTGCTATTTATTTGACAATCTTGTTTTATCCATTGTTTAAATGTCTATTAAGGTATGAAATTGAAGGCTGTGAAGTAATCTGGGCTATCAAAGACAAAGCCATTGGGAATACTTTTTTTGATGCAGGAGCAGCCGAATTCCTCATTCCCAAGCTAACTGCTGAAAAACGAGAGACTGCGATAGCATGTAAAAGAACCAAGTATACCATGGAAGGTATGGTGCTCCCATCTTCTTACTCTGCAGCAGCAATTTTAATATTAAAGGAAATCCTGAAATCAGTTAAATTAACAGCCTTTAGATATTTTTAGTTATTGGTTACATTTCCTTTTTAAGAAAACCCTCTTCAATATGCATGTATTTATGTGAGACTCTAAAATATGGTGTATTTAATACAGTAAAATACAACATGCAGGATTTACATACTGTAAAATAATAAGTTTCAGCTTACCTTGGCAAGCAACCAGATCATCCTTCTCTCAAGGAATCCTTGTTCTGAATTCTGCAAACACTGAAGTCTGTAGATATAAATATATATGCTAAATCTGATATCCTCCAACTCTTTCCTTCAGGAAAAGGGGAAAAAGAAAGACCTGTGGCAGCACCTGATGAACTGGGCAGTGCCTTAGGCCCTGACTGGCACGAGGGCTTACGCCTCAAAGGCACTAAAGAGGTACGGCCGTAATGTTCCTGCTCACGCTTGGTGTCGCTTGAGGTATATAAGGACTGCAGAAGTGAAAACCACCTTGAGGATTTTTAAAAACGGAAAATGTGCTTGAATTCCTATTTACTAGAATTATGCTGGAAAATAAATGATCATGAATGCCATTATTTTTTGCTATTTTCTGCAGTTAACTTTTGCTTCCTGAAGAAGGTGGCAAATTGGATCCATTGGCATGGTCTTGGACTGAACCACAGAAATGTTCTTTGCACGTTTCTGAAAGACTTTTTCTTCTATGCAGGCTTTAACCGGAAGCATGGTTACTTGCAATACCTTAATTTCAGCTATTTTCAGCTGCATTTTACTATGTGAAATACTGGACTGTAAAATATATACAGAGAATATTAATCTCTTGTTGCAGCAAATAATAAAATGCAAAGTAATTAGTGGAGTGGACATGGAATCTGTGAGAATTTTTTTATGCTTAAAATCAAATAAAAATACTCACACTTTAGTTATTTTTATCACCTTTTTATCAACTTCTTAAGTGTTCGGTGTTTGTATCTGTTAAATGTTTTTAAATAAAAAAGCCTGTCAGAGATGAGTAATTGTAGACTCTACAGAACTTGCAATGCCAACTGAAGGATATTTAAGATGTTCAGTACACTAATGGATGGTATTATAGCAGGTAGAGGCTGGAAATGTGTTTGATTAAAAACAAAGATTAGAGCCGGTCACAGTCTCAATCCACAAAACAGTTTAGAGAAACTGAAACCTTTCCAGTTTACGTTTTGAGCTCAGAACAGGATTATGTGGTTGAAACATGGACTGATGGAACCAGATTATTATTTAATATTCATATATGAATTAATGTAATATGATCAGAATTCATGAAAAATATGTAGGATTTGAAATTCTGAAAGATGAAAAATAGAGCTTAGCTTTTTCAGTTCTGAAAAGTTCTGTTGTCTCTTCCTGTGCCAAAATGAATGTGTGAGAAATCAGCTAATGTGTCCTACTGTGAGGTGCAGTATATGCTCATTCTGCTGTTCAGTTTACTAAACAGTTCAGTTTAAGGGGAAGTGTATTTGCTGTTAGAATATTGCTAATGTTAATTGTTATTTTTACAATTTTCTCTATCTTTCTTTAGTTTTCTCATAAAGTACATATTGAAATATTATGTGAAGTAAAACAAATATTCCTACAACAAGAATTTCTACAGCTGAAACGGACGTCGCTGACTTTTCCTAAGAAAGAGGAAAACATAGCAGCAGATGATGGTAAGTGCAGAAAATTACAGAATTCAAGCTGAAAATAAAGCATAGATGAGGCATGTTGGTTGTTTTAAAGAGATTTGTTTTGGAAAGTGAATACTTTGTTTCTGTAAGTTCAATGGAGCTATAAAAATTTTCAGTGGTTAAGGGTTTGATTTACTTGCCCCAATTAAATTACAAAATGCTGTTTGTCATACTTTTTCTACAGTCACCTAGATACTATATACAGAGTATGCCCCTATGTGGCAGTCTAACAAAGTCATGTATTAATAATGCAGTTAAACAGAACCAAAAATTTTACCCTTTACTGTCAAACTCTGAAATCGTCTCTCAAAAGAATATCGTAGAAAATATAACTTCATGAGATCCTATCTTTGAAGTTCACTGAATGATATTTCATTAAATTGAAAGTGGTAAATGCCAGTATAAGTATCTAGTAACTTGCGTTTCTGGCATTCTCTTTGCTTCTGAGGTATTTCCCGTGCATCAGTAATTCCATATATGAAACAATAATTGGCAATTACATGATTCCTCAGAGCTTTTATGAGAGTTAGCCACAGAACCTCATGTTGGTTTGGTGCAGTGTCAAGACATAACACTTTCTTCTTGTAAATGAGGGATTTGATTCGGGAATATTCCAGAGGAAACAAACAGTTAAACTGGGAACTAAGCTTTCAAATCT
>JAVCKT010110436.1:8876-23324 GCA_032273925.1 Rhynchotus rufescens
AGTTGATCTAAATTGCATTATTTCTTAAATTCCTTCAGTCAAAGCTTTCTATAGGAATCTTGTTTCTGTTAAGATATAAACGAAACAGTGGAGATATTATTTGCTGGTAATAGTGGGGCTACAGTCTGTTGCAAAACTGAAAGCGTGTTTTGTGGAATAGAGACAAGCAAAAATTGCTTCCTTATTCTGGTAGCTGAGTTCACGTTTCCAGTTCTGTGTTCTTTTTCTTGGGAAGTGGGACTGTTGCAGGGGAGCACCAGAGACACAGCCCCGAGCGGATGGATTGGTGTCTAGCTCTTCAATGTTGTTGCTTTGGAAATGTCAAGTTTGAATGAAACAGGTATGTAAGGAGTGGGTGTTCTGCTTGCTGTAACTAGGTAAATTATCAGTCTGAATCTTGGGTGCTCTGCTTCTCAGTGGTGCTTCGTGTTACTGCGGGTGATGCAGAAAGAGGTGCTGGCCGGGGAAATTCCTGAAGGAACTGAGGAGGGTGAGGTTAGCCCCACTGAGAGGGAAGGGCTCATCCCTGTGAGGAACTTGGGGTCTCTGGGTGCTGGGAGGGAAGAGGCAGATACAGGAAAGAGCTGAGTATTATGTGGCTGAGAGAAGATTTCTGTATCAAACTAGAGAACTGAGAGATACTTGCGTTAACTAAGATTATTTCTTGTGGCTGACCATGTTGCTGTGCTGGGACTATGCTGTATAAACTGCCGAGTTAATAACAGGAGGTTAAAACTGATTAATTATTGAGACTTAAGAGGGGTATGGCATCCTACAAACATCTTGGCAAGGCTGGTTTTGCAAACAGCTGCCACCACCTGACTCTTCATCTGTTGTTTGCCACTGCATCTCGTGAGCGCTCAAAGGGTTGACTCCTTCCCTGCGAGCTCTTCCTAGATTTATGCTCAGAGCTTCAGAGCGGGTGGAGGTGTCATCTGTATCACCTCTGTCCATGTTAGTGTGCTTTCCTTTCCTCCCCAAGAGCTGCTTGGAGGAAAGGGGAGAGAGCAGAAGCAAAGGAGGGGTCTTGGGGGTCTGTCTGCCTGTTTTCCCCCCCTGAAGACTTCTAGGAAAGCAGGGTCTGGGTGGGAGTCCCTGTGTCAGGAGGTGAAGGTGGGCAGATATAAAACAGGATGAACACATTGAAAAGAGTGGTGAGTTTAGGATATGGACCCAGGTTGCACATAAGCAGAATCGATTCTCTAATCTGCTTAAAGACTTCAGGATAGCGGTGATTATGATTCTGTTTTTCAGCGTTAGAACGGGTGTGGAAGCACCTCCCCTCTTGTGGGTGGGTTGCCCATATAAATGGGGGAAAAAATGGTATAGAAGATACAGTAATGAGGTTTAGAGCAGGCACTGTCCCATGCTGCCCTGGATCTGCTCTCCAAGGAGCAAGGTCAAGTGGAAGGTTCCTGGTTTCTGTTGGGGAGGAGGAATTGGGCGAGTTTGGACTCCCAGCAAAGGTCTTCTGTGTTTGTTTGTAATCGAGGGGAACGGCCCAGAAACGTGGCTGTTAGGCTGCAGCTTAGTCCCAGTGAGAGGGGCCTTCCCTCGGCTTTGCAGTCAGATGCAGCACGTTGGAGAGTGGTGCGTAGGGAGCAAACGGTGCAGTGGGTAAATCACCAACTTGTGCTACGTCTCGGCGTTGCGAGCGTCGCAGAGCGCTATCGGGCAGGAGGGAAGCTGAGCCAGGCAGTCCGTGTGCCCGCGATGCCGGCGTGCGTCGGTCGCCCTGCCGCCGGGAGGGCTCGCTCTGCCTTGGGTCGTGCAGGTTCCGCATCCCCGCAAGCTGGTACTCCGTGCCGTGGGGATGTGACTGCCCGAGGGCTGTGAACAGTTCTGGGGAAACGGGCTATTGGCTGGAATCATTTTAGAAAGCAGAGTTGCTTCGTGGTGCCGCTTGGGTATTTCCTCTTTCCCTGCACTTTTCTTCTTTGTTTTGTTTTTGTTCTTTTGGAAAATTATTATTTGGATAGTACATGACTTTGTATCATACTTTAGCCTGAGATAAGGCGTGTGTGAGTTAATTTTACGCTTTTCTTACTGAGCTCTCTCTTTTCCCTTGCAAGGTGGGGCGGTCATTGGGCTATAAACTCGTCAGCCCCTCCTTTGCAGATCAGCTACAGTCCTTCCCAAGTACCGGAGCGTTTACAAATAACACTAAGTAAACGTTTGCCAGTTGATAACTAACGTTTGCTATCAAGTCAGTCACTTGGTAAATACTAAGGTCTGTCTTTGCATTCCCTCCCTCACATCCATGGTGTTCCTTATGTTCCCCTTTTGAAACATTACTTGATAAAGCTACAGTTCTGTGGAGAGGAATGTTTGAGAGCCATAACATATATTCTTGATTGGAAGTGCTTCTATCCCTTCTCCATATTGCTGAATTATAACTTTCAGCATTGTGGCCTAATTCTGTGATTAATTTTAGTCTAATTTCCAATGTCTTATGCACCATCCTGTGCATGTTCATGCTATAACACTGCACGGTGGTAATTCTTCTTGAGCAGATGGCATTGAAATTTCTCTGCAGGATAAAGATGTACAATAATAAGATTTAACCATTTTTGTTATATAAATGTTTTATGTTTTTCTATTTTAAATCAAGTGTGAAAGCATGACTTACCACACCTTCTTTTGCTTTGTAAGTATCACACACAACTAGTGTTCCGGTTAGCAGAAATTCCAAGTATTCATGCAGCTGGTCCTGCACATGTCGATATATATATGTATATATAAAATTTTTATCTTTTCCTTTAGAAGAATGGAGGAGGGGAAAGAAAAACCACTTTGGGGCATGCTTCAAGGAATGTATTTTTCTGGAGAGAGCAGCTCTGAAAGCAGCTGGTTTTAATGGAGAACAGCATAGGTCTGGTTGCCTGTAGAGATTTTTTTTGTGGGTATGTGCATAACTTGTGTGACTGCATCATTATTTTTAAGTCACATTCAAGACGAGTCCTATAAATTGCCTTAAGTTCTTCTATTAACTGTTGGTTTTACTAGTTTATTTTTCATTATTTATGAGGTCATTTTTACCCCTCCTTTCAGTGCTCTATTACTTGAAAGCAGAATCCCCATAATAATTTTCTCTGAGCATTAAATCTTATTACAGGCAGCCGGCAACATGTAACACCTGATTTTGTTCCATGGAGGCCCGTTTGATAAAGTACTAAATGAGACACATCTAGGTCAATCTCCTTTCCTCTTTTGAGGACTTGCTTAAAGAGCATTTAACGATGCTCAGTCTCTACCCAGTATTTCTCCATTTTAAAAATGTGTCCTTTTTTGCAAGGTCTGTTTCTTGCAGGTGACTCTACATCTAGTTACGGAATTATTTTAATACTATATGCTCCTTATGCTGTATAGGCACGGTGGTTCATGAACAAGTCTAATCCGTATATCCTTTATGTTCTTAAAATAGTGTCTTGTTTTACTAAGCACTTCCTAAAGCGCTAGTTCTCACACTTGTTAACCCTCTTTCTGGTTCTTCACATTCTGAAACTACGCTGCAAGCACAGAAAAGAGTTCAGTGGCAGGCACAAAAGGGGTTCTTTGCATCTCTTCAGATGGCCTGGAAAGATTGTTGCTGCATTAGTAGTAACAGACCCCGTACACACCATGGGAGTCTTTGCTTTAAAGTAGTAAGTCCACATGTCAGTGTTGCTGTTGCCTGTCCCTGCTATAATATGACACTGTGTAATGCCACAGAGTTTCCCCCCCCCCTCCAGTTTGGGATGGAAGCAATGAGAACTATTTGAAATAATCATGAAGAATGTCTTTCTCACTAAAACAGGCTAGATTAACATGAGCACTGTATAAAACAACCTTGCCAACGTAATTGGATTGGATGCTCATTCTAACTGATCCTTTTTTTTAAGAACAACTTCACTTTTTTTTGTTATGCTCCTTATGATTTATCATCTTTGGAATTTTCCTCAGGTATAAATAAATACTAGATCTCTCTGATTTCTGGACTAACTTCATTATTATTTATATAGCCTTTCACTGTCTACAAATTAGCTGATATTTGGTCACTCTGGAAAGCGTGTCAATGATTCCTGGGAAGCTGTGGTGCTGCAGGCTGTCTGCACCAGGTAGGGGTGGCTGATATAGCAGGAAAGGACCAAGATGTTGTGTTTCCACAATCACAGGGCTTTGCAGGACCTCTTACTGTAGGTAGAAGAGAGGAAAATGAGTGGAGCAGGTTTCTGTGATGTTTTTTTGCTTTGAGATGGTATTAGCTAGGCAACTTAAAACTAGGAATCTTTTCCCTGTTGGAAGGGAGCAAGTAAGTTAAGACCAGTACATGCTCTGATAGGGATGTTAAGTGGTCAAATCCAGAAGTTTTGGAGAGATGCTTGAAAGAAAACAAAATCTTGGCCAACTGTCAAAGTAGGCTGTTAAGCAGTTATGTTGCAGCCTGAATCAAGAAAATGGGAGTTATGCCTATTTTGCTATTGTGCCAGAAGGCAATAATAATTTCTAGCATTAATTTGGCCATCTTCCTTTTGGCCTGTAGACACAGAAACAGATGGAGAATTTTTCTTTCTGATTGTGATAACAGGAAGCATGAATTACTCGACTTGAACAATTTACATCAATAGCCACCATCTATGTAATACAAGGAGGTTTTGTTTTTCCTTTCCCTCACCTTCTCCCTCCACATTACAAGTGCTTGTCTCCTTTTTTATTTTTTTTTTAAAGTACCATCCACTGCAACATTACAGTAGAAACCTCTTTGCTTTTCAGTGTATCATTTGAAGGAGTTCTGTTCATTTTCAGGAATGGCTAAATGTGCAGGCTGCTTTAGTTAAATGAATGCATAAACTAAAATTTAGGGACTATGAAAAATGCTACAGAATCATGAGTCTCTGGTCATTAGAGATGTGGAAAGAAGGGAGCTGGTACTCGAGCGACATTGTATCCTGCTGTTTGCCTGTCTGAAGAAATCACTCCTCCCTGTGCCCGTTGTTCTTTACCTGCTGTCACGACAGCCACAGCTATATGACTTAAAATATATATATGTTGTTTTTTCATCTTACAGATTTCCTCTTGCTCTCTGTCATCCCACACTCGGACAGTCTTCTGGGGATGTGCAGAGCAGCTCAGTGTGACCCGCTAGAGCAGGAAGAGTTGTGCAGCAAGGCTTTTCTTGCAACCTGCCCACGGGGCAGTTGGAGGGGAGGGATGTGTGTTGTGGGTACTCGGTTTCTTTTTCTGTTTGGTTCTGGTTTATCTCAAATGCCCCACGTGAGTTTGTGCTGCCTTGTGTGTTCATGGTGGCTTGCAAATCAGCAGGTTGGGGCATCGCCTTTGATGTTGCCCACTGGCTCTTCTTGTTTTTCAGGTGAAGCTGCTTAATGGGTGTTGATTAATCTTAAAACTGAAGAAAGGAAGAAAGATATATTTTAATATTTTATAGGGCTTATGAAATAACTATCTATATTCCATCTGCTGAGACATCATCAGGCTGCCTGTCTTTCCCCCCCACACACACTTCACTGAGAGGCAGAACTAGCTGCAGACGAAGGCTCTGCACCATTTCTGTGTGCATGTGATACTTCTGTTTAATGTTGCTAAACCTATTGGGGAAAAAAGGGAATATGGGAACCATTGATAGAATTAGACTGAGGATGCCTGGGTAACGTTTTTTCTCTTGGGATGTGTCATGATCTCTGTTAAAGATGCAAATCTTCAGGAACTCCGGTATGAGTGATCCAAAAATCACTAGAGTAGTAACTCTTTTGGTCTCATGGACTTGTTATAGAGCAAATGCTAGTCATAAGAGTTTGGTTTTCTTTGGCAATCCCACTTCCAAGTCTTGACTCGGTAAGATCCTTGCTTGTCATAGAAAATATGAGAGATTACAACCTAGCCTGGTGTAGCGATAGCTACAGAGCCATTCGCTGCCATTGTCTCCTGTGGTAAGACTTTTATGTTATTCCCCTTAACATGAAGGGAATCAGAAGCCATATATAAAATAAGTTGATGTTGGTAATGCCGCAGAAGTAGAATTTCCATGAAGTGGGATTTGGTTTGAGCAAAAAAGAAAAATAGGCTTCTCAAAGCTATGTTCTATGCACCAAGACTCTTAAAAGTTACCTTCTCTGAGCAGGAGAGGAAATGGGAGGTATGGTTTAATTAACTTAGGCTTAAGCAGTTAAGCCTTTATGGTACAATTCTTACATAGCTGTGTTGTTTTAAATATTTATTGGACACCTTATGCAAAATGAGGTTATGTGGTGTGCTGGCTCCTTAATTTCTAATTGTAAAATTAAAATACAAATTGCTAACTTGTATTTTCCTGGTTGCCTGCAATATTTCAGTTTCCCAGAAACCAACAAGTGGAGAGCAGTCTCCTATGCAGGTAATAATGTTCCTGCAAATGCCCTGTGCTGAGAGCGCTGTGTTCTGCATGAAAATTCCCAAGAATTTATCCCTTGGTCTCTCAGACCCCTAGTTTAGATAGCATTGCAGCCAGGTAAAACAGAAACGAACTCTTCCTGAAGATGTTTTGGACTTGTGAGATTTTAATATGTGGCTACCAGCACTTACATGAGCTCCTTGTGGCCAGCCCCGTGTGGTGACAGGGAGCACCCAGATCCAAGCACTCTGATCCGAGTGCACGGAGCAGCAGACCTTACAAGCATCATGTCTGTGCAACCCTAAAACCATCCTGTAAACCTGTTGCAGATTCAACTGCCCAGGTGAAAAAGAGCATTGAACTGCAAAGTCCCCTTGGCTTTTGGACTGGCAAAGTCATTTTGTGTCCCTGTTGAGGGGAAGAGAGTGTCTTCAGCAGCTCTGCTGCTCTGGTCCTTTGCAATCTAGGAGCCAGTGCAGCACTGAAATGAAAGGGTTTGCCTTGGGGGGCCTAGTTTCCCATCTGAGAGGGATAAAGGGGCTGAGAGTCATTGTCTTGGGTTTATAATTACCAGATGGGAAGCTGCTTTAATTAAGAGATTCCCCCCTCCCACTTTGTAAGAGGCATTTAACTGTTTGGGTGGGTTGGCTGTTCCAGAGAACACACAAAACTAGTTGAGAAGATGACACATTTTTCCAATTTAAGGCATGGGTTTCATAGCGAAGGCAGTCGTGTCTTCAGGAAAATCCTGCTGACTGAGCAAGAAAGAGGAAGAGGAGAAATGATTTGTGGTTTGCTTTATGGGGTGTTACAGGGCTCTGTGCTGAAAGACATAATAGTGCCCATATGTGAGTAGAAGTACAAACGGTTTCACTTTCATTTGGGTATCAAGTGATGGCTGTAAAATTTTTATCCAGTGCTACTCAAAGGGTGGTTGCAAGCCCAGCCGGCTCGGTGGGAGCTGGATTAAACTCATCACACGAGGCTGACGGCCCGTGTTAGGAGACTTTCCTCAGCATCTTGCAGCTACAGCTAGTTCAGGCTCACCTCCTGCCTTGCGCTGTGGGCCGCTTGCTGCTTCCTCGTGGCAGCCCAGCTCTGAACCAAGGGAGTTCAGGTTTGATGCTAGGAAAGAGGAGTCATTTACCAGGGCATGTAAATCTTGACATGAGTGACATCGATCCTCTTCTCAGATCTCTTTCTTCAGGACTTGTTTTTATTAGCACTAGGTAATTCAAATAGCAGTTATTTTTGTCCTTTCATGTGTGAACTGTAATCCTGTTTCATTTGAAATGAATCAGTTGCCTTTGATATGGGATCTGGCCTTTGCAAGCCACCTTTGTATGTTCTAGAGACAGAAATATGGTAGCCAGATCCAAAAGTGACGGCCAGATTTCAAGTTGAATTAGAAGATGATATATCCGCAAGCTCATTGTTCAGTTTTTAGCGAGAAACACTTTTTAAATGACCACATTTACCAGAGTTCTCTATATTAGAAAGTTCACACATCTGTTCTTACACTTGTCATATGACAAGTCGATGCTGTGAATCTTTTTCCAAGAATCTCAGTTGTTGACTTAGAAGAAAAAAATCCCATTGTGTACTAGCAGGTATCGTGTTAAGCTGCGAAAATAATAAAATAACTTGAAATCATCTTGTACTGTTTGATAGCACCCTTCAATAGGGTGCATTAGAAATCTAGGCGGTTTATTTTCAGCAGGCAACTTTCGAGAAGTTTTCTGAGAATGACTGGATGTTCTAGCATGTTTTGCTCATAGTATCTCTCTTAAGCTGTCAATTTTAGATACAGTAAAAGAGACAAGTTCTTAGGCCTCTCTGGAAAATATTAGATAAAGTAGCCAAGCTAAAACAATTTACAACAATTTACAATTTACAACAAGGTAAATCATGGACTATGTAAATGTTAATCCACTGAACCATAAATAGAACTTGAGTTTACAAATGCCTTATACAGATTTAGTGAAAATCTGTTTTCTATTAATACTAGCTTCATTTAAATGGAAATTGTCCCAGAAGAATAGCAGGTGACATTTTCTATCTAAAGAATATTTCCAAGAAACGATTTTCCCCAAAGTCCATGAATCTAAGGACTGTGTGCCCCTGCAGCCTGTTGCTTATGTGCATATTTCATTACTCTAACCTTTTAAAGAAACAGCATATTCAAGTAATGATGGAAAAGCTGAAAGTGTAAATAAGTTAAACCCCAAACAAAATGTGATATATTCTCTTTCACAGAAAGAGAATCATAATTATAAAGACAATGCAAAATGATGAGGTTCTGTAAATGTTTCCCCCTTAAAAAACCTTGGAGACAAGATACCACGGAGAACTGAAAGGTATTTTTGACTACATTTGTGAGAAGAAATCTCAGGAGGGCAGCATGAGAAGAAAGTGGAGCTTGACTAGTGGGCCATATTTGAGCCTACTAGTTGAGGGCGATGAAAACCCCTCTTAAAGAGGGTGAGGCGTAAAGAACTCCCCAAAACCAGTGGTGAACCACTTCTCCTTTGGGAGAGGTGTTTCCATACTGGAAATGGGACAGGGAAGAAGACTGGGTAACGGGAGCAATAGGGAAAGAGCCTGGACTAACAAGAAGATCTGAAATAGAGGTTATATTGGAAAGAGGGGATTGCAGAGCCATATGTTTGGGATATTGATAGACCCCCCCTCTCCTCCTCTTGTCTCTGAGGCTGCTGTTAAAAATCTGGGTGCGTTCTCTCCCAAACTGAGACTTGCTGTCTCCACTTTGAAGACCTTGTCCTGTATCAGCCTTGTAAAAAGGATTAGACAGTTTTGTTGCTAGAAGAGATTTAGACATTAAAATGAATCTGTTTTTGGAAGCAGCCCGATTTTTGTATGCAGTTTCCATTTTCTTCCAAGTTGTCAAAAGATCACGTAATCAAATGGATAGGCAGAGATTAGACCTCTTTCTGAAAGACAGGTTTGAAAACGTGTGTGCCCCGCTCTTGTGAGCTTGTTTTCAAGGCTAAACAAAATTCTGTCATCGTAATGAAACTGTGCCCTGGTGTTTCAACAGCCACTGGGCATGGGAACAGAGCAGTGGAAGTGTAAGAAAAGAATTATGCTAGAGAAAGACAGAACTTCATTTGTTTTGATATGTAAATATTAGGAAGGAAGCTATGAAAGTATGACAGCAACTGGACAACAGTCTTGTAAGCCTGCAAGACTCTGTTTGCAAATGTGTTAAAAGGTTTGTGGGCTTTTTCCTTATCTTTGTATCTTAATCCAATTTAGCTCATAAGGAACTGTTGCAGTTGATGATTGAATTTACTTTCCACTCCTAACTGGGTGTTGAATTTGCTCTGCCGTTTTAATAGAATCTCACATAGCAAAACAAACAAATGATCGAGATCCTGCATAGGATCTTTAAATCCAGAGGGCAACTGGCTAGAGTCAATCTGTGCCATAATCTTTAAAGGCTGAGGAGCTCTTTAGCACTATTGCCAACAGTGATTCTGCTTAGTGGTGACCTTACATTCAGTGCCTAGAATATGAAATCCAAATCTTGGTTTATATCCTGCAACAAAAAGGAGCAAACCCTGACCCAAGCAAGTCTAATTTGTAACATGATGGACAAAAGCTTTTCTAAACATTTACTTTAGACTAATCAGGATGGTAGAGTACAGCCCTTGTACTTGTTGCTAGCCTGCTGTGTGTAAATATTAAGTGTTTAGGTGTGGAACTTGGTGTCCTAGGCCTTGCAAACCATATTAAACTGCAGACCTTCTGCAGGTATTGTGTTGTAGGTGGTCAAGCAAACTATTTGAAAGGTGTTATAGGAATGCCCTCATACAGAGCTGCAGTGTAAACCCATAAGGAAAGATTTCTCTTTCACTGAAACTTGTGTTTTTATATGTTCTGATGGATTTTGCAGCAGTTTGGGTGTTGCTGGGTGCAGACTGAGTACTGCAATGGCATGCTCAGCATACCTGCTGCTGTTCTGCTAATAGCAGTTGTCTAAGCCACTAGTTCTTGCACTTTGCCTTTTGGAGCTCCTTTTCACATCTCAGGGATTTGAACAGTAAGTCTAGCTTTAACACTGAATGAGGATGATATTTACACGCTCAGCAGATGGTGACCTGAGTCTAAAAGCAGAATTTCCACGTGTCTGCCTGCATTGCCTAACAACCTACCGCCATAAACCCATGGCCCCAGCGCTCGGTTTGCTGGGTGCTGAGGCCTCAGTCCTCAGAGACCCGCTCTGGTGGGGCTGGTAGGAGCAGGGGTGCCAGCTATTCCTTGATTTAGACGTTGGCAGATGCTGCCACGGCGGTGCCGCCCGCCAGCGTCCCAGCCGGACTGCCCGGTGCCCTGCGGCCTGCGGGCGGAATTTGGCCTCACGGCGCGTGGGGTGGACAGTGACCCAACAAATAGTTATTGCTTCTTGAGACAAATACAGCCTGCTGAGTCTGGAAGAGAAGGTACTTTCTCCTTAGGAGGAGGAGGAAAAAAAATCTAGTGCGTTGAATTCAGTCTTTCAGGCACCTGGCTCTGCCTCCTGCTTTATGCTATTTGAGGTGCTCCCGGGATAAATGATTTGTCACTTACTCAACTTCCCTGTCTCTCAGTTGTAATGATCTTCTGTGACCCTAAGGCAGGCCCAAGGATCACCTTCAGCAAACTGTAAGTGTTTCTACGTCCTTGTTAGAGGAGATGATGATCACTACACACACACACACACACACATTTTCCCTCTCTATTTTCATGTGTATATATATTTTTTTATATAACAAGACTTTGCTTCTAAAAATTAGCTGCTCTTCACATGTCGATCCAGCTGCCTGCATATATAATAACCTGAAGACTAACCTGAAATCTACCTTGTCCTTTACTTTTGATATCTCTTGAAAGCATAGATAACACTATTTGCAAAGCTAACTTAAAGCTTAACCTTCCATTCTTTATATATATTTTATTTATATATTTTATATAATCTTTATATATACACACACACACACACAAATGTATTGCCATTACCGTTGAAACAGTACATTTCTGTGACTGATCTGAACTATGGAATAACTTCAAGTCAACATTTGGATGTATTTCTTCGTTACTTTTGGTAGCATTTCCAGTTTCAATGACTTTCCATTGAATGGCTTTGTTCTCTCCTTTTAATTTACTTGCAGGTAGCTCTTAGTCTCCTGGTTTTTAGTAAAGTACAGGTCACTTTAGAATATGCTCTATGTTTGCAAATACTGTAAATGGCTACATTTTCAAGGACAGTGTGCTGCCCTGGACAGTGCCTCTTGAAATGTGCTAGGAATAGAAAAATATAACAATAAGAAGAAGCTTAAGTTATCTTAAGCTGGAGCAAGAAGAGAACAGAGCTGTGCTTTGGCCGAGAACAGTGCAAGAGGAAGGAGATCTCCAGGTCTGCACTGCTCGACCAGCATCCTGCTTTTGCAACGCCCAACAGGCTGACTTTCAAAGTTGATTTTCAACTGGGCTTAAACCGTGGATGAGAACTACACTATATTTTCAGTGAAATCATATTTGATTCCCAGATAGTGGGGCCACCCCTTGCAGCTTCCAAAAGCTCTCGGTGCCGCTGATGGGAGCCAAGGAGCAACCTGATTTCTGTTCCCAGCCTTGCGTGGCACAGGCAGGGGCAGAGGCTGGTTCCTCGGGCAGGTATGAGGAAGTCGTGATCCCAGCATGTCTGGGACGGGTGAGGTAATGAGTTTGCCTGCCTTAGGATTGCCTTGCGTGTCCTGTGCCAAACATTTACATAGGCAAAGCACACCATCTGTTTTGTTATGTGCTTGTGATGCAGGTATGAAAACGATTTCTGCCTGGGACTGTAGACAGAATGACAGATGAGTACGTTCTTTCCCCTGCTTTGATCTCCTTCAACACGGGTTAGGTGTTGACTCTGTTGCAGGTTTTATTGACGTAAACGTGTCCACCTGTAGGCATTAGCTTGAAGAATCAAGGGTTAGCTTTATTAAAACAAACACACAAAGAAACTAACGCTAAATTATCAGCAGTTGGTTTTAGTTTTAGCACTAACAGTAAAAACTTATTTTTCCTTTGTGTGGAAGATTTTCCCCTTCTGGAAATAACTTGACAATCTGGCATTGGACTTTCGGAAGATCTATTTTGAGTTCCCTCCCGCAAGCAGTAGGATGGTGACACAGCTGAAAGCCCCAGTGAGCTCAGACTGAAGGGCAGCGTGGTGGGGTTGAGAGCGCGGTACGCAGGGGTCTGCTGCTCGAGCAGCCTGTCCCCGGCCACAGCAGAACAGCTCTGATCAGTGTGTGACCCTGTAAGGAATCGTGAGCCTTCCTCTGTCACGGGCCGCCGGGTGGGGAACAGAGAGGTTCTGTTCGCCAGTATAAGTTGCTGCTTATGTGGAAGAAACAACTGAAAATTTTCTTTGGCTGCTCCCAAATAATTGGACTTTTCAGAATGCGATGGGCATGAGCTTTGCTCATGAACATGAATGGGACTTCCTGCAGTTTCTAGCATTGGAGTGATACTGCTAATAGCAACTCAGTTCCTTAAGGGCCAAAGTAGTATTTCTGTTTGATCAAGTTGTATTTCAAGGCAGATAACGTTTTTCCCTCTATCACATTTAAATTTTTACTTACTGTTACTGTGCTCAGTCAGTTTTACATGTCAGATAGGGGTGTATCATAATATCAATTCAATGCACGTTGTGAAAACCCTGTTACATAATGGCAAACTCAGAGATGTTCAAAGCAAAGCCATAAAAATGCTCTATTATTCTTTTCACTGCTTTTCAGAAAGGGTAAAATCATAGCTCAGTGAATAAGGCAGCTCTATTAAAGTCTTTATAGTGGTAAGAAAAGTAGTCAGCAAAACGTAGGGTTTTGTCTGACCTCTGGAAATGTGCTGTGGGGAATGCAGCTACTCTGCTGCAGGCCCTGCCAAATCCTGTGCGGAAAATTAAGAAAAATGTTGTGTAGCTTTCTTCAAATAAAGAAGAAAGGTTAAAATAGACTGAGAAATGCTTTTCTGTCCTGGTAGCAGCTTGGTTGCAATGTGAGGAGGGTATGCTGTGGAGCAGGAGCTACCTGTGTTAAAGCACACTGCCTCCTGGTGGTCCGTGGGCGCTGCGTGATGGGCTAGAGAGACTGAGGTTTATTTAATATGAAGGATCTTCTGCTCCCACTGGGCAGAGCAATTAAGAATATCCATCTATAAAATGCACTTTTTTTTTCCTGCTCTTTCCAGCAAATCTACTGATAAGTGTGTGATGCCTGTAAAACGTTCTCTGCCTGTGTGTGCTGTGGGATGGCTTCAGTAAGGCTTGCCGGGCTGAATTTTTCCTGTTTCTCTTTAATATTTGAGATGTCTTTAATATAAACTGAATTTGAAGTGTATAGCTGACGGTTTATCATCATTCCTAAAATGCAATAGCTCTAAAGCACTAGATTCAATGGCATCTATGATTCTTCCAAACGCTAGCAAATACATGTTGTTTTTAGTCATTTATCATTTAGGTGCTGTTCGGCAAAAAAAATCTTGCTGGAAAGCACCCGAAAGCATCCAAACGCTTCAGTACTTTTGGAAATGTGAACAGTGTTCTGGATGTTTGTACTGGGATGGATCTTCTGTGCATCTGCTGTGAAATTTTACATGAAGTGACTTTGCAATGAATTATTTCTTTTTCTCCACAGATGAAATCATGCATCAAGACATCGTTCCCCTCTATGCTGCAGATATTGAGGACCAGTTAAAGAAGCAGTTTGCTTACCTGTCAGGTAGGACAGTGTTGCCTCCTACAGTCTTTGCTTGAGTGTTGGTTGGACATTGTGTCAGGTGTATAAGGACATTGCAGACTCACGTGTAAGGCTTCAGAAACTGTGAAAGAAATCTATTCTTTGTAAGTAATTGAAAATACAGAATGCTAAGACTTGGTATTTAGTGATCTACAGAAAGAAATGTATTGGAAACTTAAAATTATAATTATGTTTCCAGTGTTCAGGGTAATTGATTCCACCTTTTGCAGCTCATCCTCGTAGGTGACGGCTCTGGAGCGGAGGCTCGCGCCGTGAGACCTACTCGAGAGG
>JAVCKT010110573.1:0-22448 GCA_032273925.1 Rhynchotus rufescens
TATTTCCATTGTTTTTTTTTTTTTTTTTTTTCGTGTCAGTTGTTGGCAGAGAACTGCTTGACTGGTACTGATAACCTTTCTTTTTTTAGGTTTGACTAAGGTATTTTTTATACTTTATGAATTCCTGATTTGCTAAATTCAGCAACTGAATTCCTCCTCTTTGCTCTTTTTTTTTAAGTTTTGGAAGTTGCTTTAGCACCTAAATTTTTCATGCATCTCTGAGATATAAGTACATTTGTGTGGACTGCATAGATTCAGTTACTATGGAGTAATAGAGTGAAACCATCCAAATCCAGCTCTCCTGGAATGGCTGAGTGTCCAGGTAGAATATGGCTGAACTGAAATATATTTGAGGAACACAAAGATATTGACTTTCATAGTCAAAATATAGGAAATTATGGCAACAAAAGGCATGCACAGTTTTATTCTTACTAATGGTGGGAAAAGCATATAATTTAGATAAGTGTAATTGCATTAGAATATTTATAGTGTGAAGTTCTTGGTAGAAATTTGTAAAAATGTGGATAAACAAGAAATATTCACCATGCAATATTACTGTCAGATCATTTTTTAAAGGCAGATGCACTTTGTAATGCTGTATATCTCCAGTTTATTTGTCATAAATAACAAAAAATGGCTTTTAATACCAATAGAAGCAGAAGTGAGAAGCCAGATCGAGCATTTCTTTATGATTTGAAAAATAAGGATTTCTTACATTTGCATTTACATCTATTTTTATACAGTTTACTGAAAAAAGAAGCAATTTCTGACAACTGAGTGACTGTAGCTAATATTTTCATCTCAGACTAGGTTAATATACCCTTTGAAAAGTCCTGGCCCTATTCTTATGTGTGTAATGATCTTGCTTGCTGTCATGTCACCTGTCAGCAACCTACAAACAAAAGGCTGTCTTGAGTTTGTTTAGCCACTGCACTTCTGGCCACCTCTCTTTTGATCTTCTGTTACATCTTTTGAAAGATAAGTGTTTTGGAACTTCTTGAGCAGTAATTTCTGTGTTATTTTCACCTGTGGTGTGCTTGCTTGGATGTTTTTTTGAACATCTCTTTCCACTGCATTTGATTTTTTTCTTTATAGATGGTAGTTACGTGTGGTTAATAACAAACATTTGATTAGGAAAGGGAATGAAAGAGATTAAGAGAATTCTGAACCGTATCTGAGGAAAGGATGATGTACTTCCTTGAGATAGGTTTATACCAAATTTATTAGGATTTCATCTTTAACATGAATTGCAGAGTCAAATTGATCAAAATCAGAAGATTAAATATGATTACCTTAAAATGGGAAATTCAGGACTGATAAAAGGAAATACTTTATCTTGCAACTTTTTAACCATAAAGCTTTCAAGGTCAAGAATATAATATATATGAAATGGTGAAGTAGGTATTTATACTGGGTATCCATAGCTGCTGTAATTAATGATAAGTTCTTCTGGAAGGTTTTCCAACGTTGAACTTCAGAATTTAGAAAAATATTTATTGGAGATGAGATTCGGGAATAGTTTATTTTCTACTTTGTTCTAGAAAACCAGAGAGGGTGGATTGTAATAGAGAAGGCCAACTGCGTACCACGTTAGGGTCAATGGTCTGAGACAAGGGATTATTTCTCCCCAGCCAACACTTGTGAAACTGTGTTCAGTTTGAGGCTCCTCACTAACAGAAAGATGCTGACATGCTGGAGCAAGTACAGTGGATGCCACAAGGATGTCCAGGGGGTTGGAGCCACAGGTTGGAGACAGCCAGGGAAGAGGAGATTCTACTGCTATCTACATATCCCTAATTTGGCAGAATAGAGAAGATGGAACTAGGCTCTTCCCAGAGATATCCAGTATTAGAACTAGAAGCAATGGACAGAAGTTGGAACATGAGATATTCTATTCTAATTAGATAAGTTTTTGTTTTGATTTTGATTTTTTTTTTTAAAGTAAGAGGGTTGTCAAAAGCTACCTTAAATGTGAGGGTTGAACAGCTTGCCCAGAGAGCCTGTGGCATCTCCATTCTTAAAAATAATGAAAATATGACTGGACGTCATCATGAGCAGCATTATTTAAGTTGATCTTGCTTTGAGTAGGGTTCTGGACTAGGTGGCCTCCACAAATAAACCTAAACAATTCTACAACTCTGATGGTCACCAATGCCTGATGACTGATCAAATCATCCACAGGACTTAAAATTTCCTAAAATGAGACTAACGTGAATGTGGAAGATTATTTCATCAGAAATATATCCTCTGAAATGTACATGCATGGGTTGGATAGCATAAAGAATTAATCTTTACAAAACAGGCATTTGTTGTGGTGGCTATGCTTAGACTAACTGAGCTGAATACTGCCAGTGTGACAGGAATGAAAGAGCTGGAAGACAACTTATAACATAGAATTTTCCTTTCTGTCTGTCTAGTGTGAGTCCAGTGACTCTGGTTCTTTTTGAGATTTCCCGGAGCTTTTGGTGATTCTGTTCTGTTACTCTCTTTACAATGTTGTTTTATGTGGACCTCGGTGCCCATCAGACACCTGAAAATGTGCTATAAGAAACCTGTCAAGGACTGACAGCAAACGAATAGCAGACTGATGGGGCTTCCCCAAATGGTCAAATGGATGTGTACTGAGTGAGATGTGAGTGCACTGACATCACAGAATTTCCTTGAACTCTACTATTCTTATAACATGGAAAATTCTTATAACATGGAAAATTATTTGTCTTTCAGAAACTGTCTTCCTTATAAAAGGTAAAAAATGGTTCCTCTTAAATATGCACTGTTTTTTTAGGTGTTAGATAAAGTTCAAAGGCTCTCTTTTTTATTATATGGAGAACGTAGGCGTTGCATTGCATTCTGTGATTTTGTTTGTTTGGTTCCCCATCCTCCCTCCATTTGTATTGTGATTTTCAAGCAATAAACTTTTCCAGCTCTTCTGTTTGCTTCTCCCAGAGGATGAGATGAACTTTCCAATTTTGAGTTCTGCAGTGCCTAAAGTCTTCCTGAGCTTTAAAAATATATATATATTTTCTATTGTGTTAGTGTCAGAACATTCTCAAACTTTCATAGACTTCTCAAAAATGAGTGACTCTCTTTGCTTGAAAATTCTATTTGTTGTATTGGGGATTAATTCTGGGCCGTCCAGTAGTGTCTCTTTGAATGACACATTTCAGAACTCAATAACAGTCTGATCTCCTGGCCAGAAGCCAAACTGTAAAAGCTGTAAGGTTGGCTATTAGTCCTAAAATTGGTGTAAACTTTTTGTGATTTTTTTTTTTTTTTTGCACCCTGTGATTAAAAACCCAAAGAATGCCACAACTGTCATGTTTTGGTTTTACCTGCAGTACTTTTCTAATGTCTATAATATAATTCATAGTTGGAAGGTAACCATTTAAAAAGTACTTGGAAAGAAAAACATTATAGCTAGAAGTTTAAATGCTTTTCAGTGCTCTCTTTATAGTTAGCAGTTATTGTTTATAGCAAAATGCGAAATATTTCCAATAGTCCTACACATTTTCAGGGGATTTTATAAATGGTATGGGTTTTAGGAAGTACAGTTTTGAGGTTCTTTGCTCTATTTTGCTGTTGTGTGTTGGGCATTGACCACTTAGGATGAAGAAGTAGGATGAAGTTGGCTTCATAGAGAGGGTGAAATTTGCAATATGAATATGACAGCGCATCTTAAATGACTTGTATGAGACTCGTGTAAGGGTCCTGAATGTGCTGCAGAGATTATACAGTGAACCTACAAGATGTCAGTATTGCTCTCGTACTTTCTTTTGTTATTTCTTAAGTAATCTCCTTTAATTTTTTTTCCCTCCTCTCTTCGAACTTGTATTCATACAGTGCATGTGAGGAGGCTATATTAAGCACTGTTGAAACAATTTTTCTGTAATTCTGAAACTGTGTGCAGACTATATTATATTCAGGTTTATCACACCTTCAGATAATTTTAAAATGTAATCTTTCAATAATTCTGTCACCTTCAGCTAATTTTTAAATGTAATCTTTCAATAATTCTGTCACTTGGTTGTGTAACAAGTTGCTCATAGCATAATGAAGTTTATTCTTAGGCAGTGAAAGACTGAACAGCCACCCCCACTGGGTTTATCTCTACCTGCTTTTTGGAGAATGATTCTTATTTGAATGCACCTGGGAGTGGAAATCTTGGGAAGCTGATTCTGGAAATGGTGGTTTTGAAACCCAACAGAGTGAGAGTATGAGAGAGAGTTCTGGATACGGGGGTACATTAGTAGGGAAAGTGAGAAACATCCTGTGTGCTGCTGAGTTGGTTAGTGGGGAAAATAATGTTGTTTTTGCAGGAAACAACAACATCTTTGGAAAGATGGAGCATTAATGAACTGGTAGGCTTCATAGAGAACAAGCAAATAAAAACAAAGGTCATCCATCTTAGGTTATGAGCCTCGGAGATGAGATTAATGGAGATAGGAGGAAGGAAAATGAAAATTAAGCTGAATGTGACTTTTTGCATCATGACCTGGGAGAGGGCAATTGAACCTATGCAAGAAGATTTTGTGGACAGTACAGTAAAACCGCTATAAACAAAGTCTTAAACCCTGATGTACATCAAGTAGAGAAAGATTGCATAGCCATTAAATATTATGAATAAGATAGAGGAAACGCTACTTCAGTAGCAGAGGAAGTCATTAGTGAGGATAGGACAGAAGGACAGAGACACAGAAACAAGTATAGAAATGGAAAAAGACTGTGGAAAAGAAATGGAAAGAGAGATCTGTCTAAGAAAAGGAATTTGATGCCTGAGTCATCATTCCGTACTGGCACATTTCTTGAGCTCATTTTATAATTAATACTGCAGTGAGTAACATATGTGAGGAAAACAGGTAAAAATGCTTCACTAGCCATTCCAGACTATCCAGTGTAACAACTTGTACAGGTAAGACATTTTCTAGGCTCTTTACCCCTAAAATGTGTAGATTCAAAAGATGGATCTCTACAACAAAACTGAAGGTATACAAAACTAATACTAAGATATGAAGACTATCCTGTGCAATTAATATAAACTATCACCTAAACTATCTAAAACTCAGTTCAGCTATGTACAGGCATGAGGCACTTGAAGCAGCAGACAAATATTTTTCCCCAAGGTTTTTTATATTTCTAACATATTTTAGTATGTTTACTCTACTTATTTGAGAGGAATAGCAAATTAGGCATTTCTGTAGTTGCAACTAGATGAAATGCTCTATGTTCATATGTCATACTGCATTAAATAGTAAAGGTATTAATGACCAAAACTGGGAACTGTATCATTAAGCAGGGACTTAAGAAGACAGAGCTGAGATCTTTAATGAAGTCAGTAGGTAGGAGATAAAAACTAAGGGGTCCAGTTACACACGCGCCCTATTTATTACTTTATAAAAATTCAGGAATGTGGAAATAGCCTTGAAAATCAGTAAGAATGTGATGTGCATACTACTTGAAATCAAGGAGTATTTGCTAAACATAAGAGCTTCACTATTGTTGTAATATCATTTAAAGCATATAAAGAGGACTGTGCAAATCCAAAGCTAAATGGCAAGAAAATCTGCATAATAAACTGTATGTTTGCAGGAAGGTGGCAAGGGAAAAAAGATATTCTTATGTATTGCTTTTTATTTGTAGTTCCATGGGAGCTGGGCCCGTACGCAGCTGAACTCTGAAAACACAGTAATGGATTTTCAGGCTGTGTGATCTCATGATACCTGTTTATGTAGCTATGATGAAGTTACAGTATAGATGTACTGCCTCAAAGGATAACTCTGTTCCTTAAACAAGTTTATAGTCTCGTTTTCAGTGCATCTGTTTATATTCTCTGTAATACGTTACATAGTTTATTGCTCATACACAGTTTTTAACTAGATGCTGCATGATTTTATGAGAAGACCTGAAGTACCTTTACCAAATCTATTATTTTTTGGAATACTTGGAATCTGTTTCCAGGGAAAGTGTTGGCAGAGCATTGCACTACTCCATTTTGGGTGTTAATTAATGGCCTAACATTAATGGCTGAACAGCAAGAGCAGTGGAATGTAAAGTGGGGAAACTCAGGGAAAAGCCCTTCCTCAGTGGGAGGGGAATGCAGTACAGATATCCCTAGGGAATTGTGTTCTGACCTGGCTAGGAGTGAGGCTGAGGAGTTACAGCCCTTCTCCTGCCGAATCTCCTGCTGAGCTGTGTCCCCACAGCTTGGAAGTTGCTGGCTTTGTTTCCTTGCAAAATCTAGGGAGCAGAAGCGTTGCAAAGGCAGGGTGATCTGCCCCGTAGCCGGCTGTGCAAGAGGGAGGTGAGGGAAACGTTCAAGTTGTATCATCTGCTGCCACTTGTGCTTCCCAACCTACTTCCACTTGGGCACAGCTAGACCGGTCACCTCCTCCTCCTCCAGCAGAAACAGGGATGGGTGTCCTGGCTATCCCAGCTGCCGACTAGCTCTGTGACAGAGCATTTGAATGAGGTGCATGCCCCAAACAAACCAAACATGTTTCACTAAGGGCCGGCCCCCCAAGTGCAGGGTTTGGGAGGCCTCGAGGGGCCATGAGGCCCTGGAAAATGCTGCTGCGGCGGGCCGGGCTGGTGAGGAATTTCTAGCTGGTGCATCCAGGAGTGTGTGTACTCTGTGCGGACATGCTGGAAGCTGAAGAGGTCTTGGAGGTATGAGAGAGCTGTCTACTTATCTGCGTAGCTTTGTCTATGTATAATTAAGTTGCAGACTGCTATTTCGATCCCATAGTGGTTTGTGATGACCCAAAAATGAAGACATGGGAAATACATTAGCCTGAGGCCAGCTAGCACTATGGAGCACCGTGCTGCTGTGCTACTTAGCCCCGGGGAGCAGAGTTTTGAAATCCAGAGACAGGAGATGCCAAAACTGGACATGGACTTACACAATTTAACTGCAAAACGGGTGAGGTCCTGAACTGCACATACCAGTGTGAGCAGACTCGTGTGAAATGAATGGAAGTGCTCTCGAAAACGTTATTCTTTGGAGCACAAGCATTTGAGGAGCACACAGCAGAAGTTTCCTTTGTCCTTTCTAAATCATTCCTGTTTGTACATACATGGTCTTCCATCCTCTGATGATCTTTGCAGAGGGCTGGGGAAGTTAAAATTAATAGTGCTTTTTCATCACAGCCACCGCTGCTTCAAAACCTTCTTGTGTTTGTTGGCATGGAAACATGAAACAGGAGCTGGGCGAGCTCATCTGCAGAGGCCAGGGCTGCCAGCAAGACCCCCGCCCCTGCGCGCTCTCTCCATCTGATCTACAGGCTGCAACTGAATCCGAATGAGAAACTGAGGAAATAAAATGGGGCTGTGGTCAGGGATGAGAAGAAGGAAGAGTTTGAGCTCTGTAACCCCGCACACGGGAGGTTATATATAAGGACAAAGCAGGGGCTAGTGGAGGAAATGGTAATCTACAATGTGCAGTGCTATCTGATTTTCTCAATTAAGTTTACTTGGCTACATCAGTAGCAGGTTCTGCCCGGTTTCCACACAGATATGACAGCAGTACCTGTTATGTACGCTTGCAGTTATGCATGTTATGTTATATAAGCTTCCAGTTTGCTCGTATGACTGCAGTAATAATATAATTAAGCCAAGAGTTAATGCCTGGGTTTTTGTCCAGAGATTATGCTGGTGTGCTCATACTTTTTATGATGAAAGACATGGAAGTTATTAAGAATAATACTGATATGCTCTTATTTATTTGGTCAATTTGTGACAATATCTTTATCATATCTAATTGTAGAAATTTGCATGAATGCTATTTTCTATGCTAAGTGATTGAGCAGAGATGTTAATAAAACTACACCCCTGCTTACACATAAGATAAACATTTTTCTAGGTACTTTGTAGGTTCTTAAGCACAGTTAAAAAAAAGTGCGAGCTAAACTGAGGAAAAAAATAGGAATGAGGTAAGAATGGCTAAGTATGTGTTAAAGATTTCTCTTCACAATAATATTTCAACCTAATTGCTCCTTGACCTGCTGCATTATCATTTTTTCCATGTGAAATCATAGCAAAAGAACTACCGGATAAAATCATTTTGCGCTGCTTCGCCCGGTGCCTTTTCCAATCCCATCTTTAGCACAAAATCATTAGCACACTTGTGTGAAATAGAGATCCAAATACCACCGCCAGGTCTTTGTTTAAAGACCTTGTCATAGAGGTTCATTTCGTAGGAAAACCCTGAGGAGGTATCACTCATCTCTTCTAACCCACTACGCGTTTGACACAAATCCACAAAATTGATGGCCGTAGCTTCAAAGTGTTCCTCAGTGGCCCAGATAGCCTCTCATTCTGCCGGAATATTGTTTTTTTCCGTGTCAGGGTGTATTTGAGAAATAATATGATTACCCGTGGATAATTCTCTTGGCCTCATTTTGGAGATTAAATAGCTGCTCGGTTTACAGCGCGTGCTGCAACCCTCAGCTGAGGGTGACCTTTTCTCCTGGCTGCAGTGCACCGTGGCACATCAGCATGTGTTCTGCTCTTTGCAGGCAGAACTGATTGCCATTCTGGAAAACGGCGCATATTCCACATAGTACGAGATTTGCTTTTCTCTTGGCCTTAACCTGCTGTCACTGTATAGCCTGAACAAATTTGGAAGGCAGTTGGTAATGCTGCAGAAAAATTGGTCTCAGCATCTGGCACAAGGAGTTTGGCAAAAGCGGGCTTTTTAGGAATGGCTCTTATGCCTCTCTTTGTCCGTCTATATCCCTTTCTCTTCCATAAATATTGGTGTCTTTAATTCTCAGTCTGCCATTTAGTTGGAGGAGTTTAATGCTAAGGTACCATATCTGAGATTCAGAATGAGTTTGGCGTACAAAGCTGTAGTTAAAGGACCCTATATATTCAGTAAAAGGAAAGTCTAGAAGACTGAGCCTTGAAGCAGCATTTAAATGGGATTTAATTCACAACTTAATGCATGTCTTGAATGTTCTGGCAGGTCTTTTTCCCTCCTTTTTTTGTATGTTGGTTTGTTTTTGTGTCATGAGTATATGTTTTAACAAGGAAGTACTGTGACCACATCACAAGCTAACACTGGAGACTGAATTCTCCTTTCATTAAACTGAAGTTAAATATGAATTGACTGCGTTGGTCACAGTGGAGATGCTTCAAAGCAGTGCTAGGATACTGAGATGGGAATCCAGAATGTGTATCCACAACTTAAGACAATCCTGCTGAAGTAAGATAGGGCAGTGCTGCCCCAGCCCTTGCTGCTAGTGGTGAGGCTCTCCATGCTGCCCTATCCCATGCTTGCAGGGCTATTGCTGCTGTTACTGCACGCTGCAAAGTGCTGGGCCAGTTCTCATGGTCTGCATCTCTCTGTGCAAGAAGCTGGAAGCTAATATTTTCAGAGGATGTGATGGAGGAGCTGGTGCAGGATAACAAGCTCTCAAGAAGGGGCAAGTGCACAGAGGGGTCCAGTGCTCCTGTGAGAAACAAAGGGGATTTCTTAGATAAGAAGTAAAGCATTACCATAAATGCACTTCTAGGACAGACCTTGGTCGACTGAGGAGCTGTGCCTGCACAATGCCATGGGATGGCCTCGTAGCTCCGTGGCGTAGCCCTGGGACATCTCGTGTTTGTGTAAGGAATTCCACTCGAGTGTGGCCAATGTGAGCGCGGCATTAGTTTATCCACCGTGTAAATGCTAACCAGCTGAGCTAATGCAGCAACTGGCCAGCTTATGGTTGAAATACTGATGTTTTCGGGTTTTGTGTGGGAATGTGAGTGCGGTGCAGCTGGCTTGTAAGTGATGGACTTGAGCTTCTCTCCACTGTTTGCTGCTATTTTGTATTTATTAAGCATCCTCTGCAGATTATCAATGCTGCACAGTCTTTTAACTCTTTGTTCATTTTTGCCTACAGAGGAGATAAAAAGTTGGATTCATGGTCAGCTCTTAGGTGTGATTATGATTTTACACCAACATTAAATTGATTTACCATTTTAGTTAAACATGAGTAAAGTTAACATAAATCAAAAATAAAGACTCTGCGGTGGACTCTAGGGTGGACTTCTAGTAACGTAATAGACACGTTGCTGGGGAAGGATTGGACTTACATATTCAAAAAGTCCATAGGTTTTATTTTCATTGTTGCAAATCTCCTTCTGTCTATTTGTATAAATAATTCTACTGACTTCAGTGTAATATCAGAAATAGTGGGATTATCTGACCTTTTGAATCCACTCTAATTGGCTTCATGCTGTTCAGCAAACTCTTCTCTGAGACACTGTGTCCTTTCACTTGGAGAGGTGTCACTTCACTGAGAATACAGGTCATATCCACAGTTTGTGTATGCTGTCCAGTCATATTCATGTTAATAGTCTGACCTGTTTCCCAAACAGGAAATCTGTGTCTCATCCTGTCGTAAATATTTTTCATATACAGCAATAGGTAAAAGAGTATTCGAAAGAGTATTCAAAAAGAATATACTTGCTCTAAAAGGCAGTATATCTTCTGTTTTGAGTTTTGATGTGCATTGTTGTGTTTAACCCTGAAGTCTTCTAGCTGTCCATTTAACTTGGAAGCAATGATGGGTTAGGTTTGCAAGGCCTATCTCCGACAAGGCCATTTCCTTGCTGCAAACCTCTTGGCCGTTTTCCTGTGAGAGTTTCTTCTTTGGTGTTCGTTAGGCAAAGGCATGGCAGTAGGTCAGTGCTTGCTGTTCACTTGAATCTGCGGTGCTGACATGGAATGCCAGCTCGTTCTGCTGCCCAAAGTACATCCCAAGCATCAGAAAATCTGGTATGAGGACCAAAAAGAATTGAGATCAGACTCCAGCTCCCGTGGCTGTCATATTACTTGTAATTACAACTCTTCCATTTATTTGCATCACTTTTAACAGTTAGGGATGCAAAGAGGATTATCACTAAAATCTTTTAGTGAACTTCAGGACACTGGTAGTTTTCAGTCTGCCAGTCTGTAGCCTGAGAATTGAGTTTATTATTTGTGTCCGTGAGGGAGTCATTGAACCTCTCTGCTTCACTTATGAAGATTAATTTGTGTTGAAAAAAAACTTTGATAATCTCATCTGGATTGTTTTATAAAAGTGCAAGCATGAGTAGTATACTACAGACTGCGACTCAGCAAACTAAAGAAGCACCTATATATTGTGTATGTGTGTATATACATGGAGAAAAATCTCCTTGTATTTCTAAATCATCTTTTCATCTCTAGGAATTGTACTGATGAAGTGTAAATGCATTTTTTTCTGAAATTCGTTGGAAAAATAATTTGCTTGCAAGACAAATGAGAGTCTCTTCCAAAGTCTAAACGCCCACACTTCATGTGCTGCAAGTTAAATGTGGTGTGACATTGTCAACATATGATTTCTCATGTTTTCCAGAAATACAGCAAAAATAAATTGTGCCTAACATATTGTTCCAAAATAGATTTTCACTTCCTGGGTTAAAGTTCTGAGAAAGCATCTTGTTTGAATAGGAAAATAAACAAATGCATTTTAAATCATTCCTTCTCATTCCGCTTGCTGCGCAGATCATCACTCATGTAAGTGGCAGAGATCTGCTAGTTCCTGCCGTATGTGGTTGGCTAAAAAAAAAAGTGACAGTTCAAACGTCAAAACCTTTAGAAATGTTTCTCTTTTAGATCTACACACTCCATATTGTCTTCTAACTAGGCTTTTCTTTCATGGTCTGAAGAGGTTATTAAATCCATAAAACTTATATACTTTACTGCATACTTTTAGCAATGGAAACTTGTAAGTGAAAAAGAAGGGATAATTTACAAAGAATAGAGTTTAGAAGAATGTTTCATTTAGCACTGGTTGTCTATTTGAGAGCAGACTGTGGTTTACTCAGATTTTTTTTTATTTTTTTCAGCAAGTGTTTTAGAATGTTTATTGATTAATGGTGAATATTCCATGTTGGAGCTCTGTGCCTTCGAGCTCTCTGCCTACAGGCTATTGATCAGAAGTGTTTTGTAATGCTTTTTTTTGCTCCTTGATTAGGCAAACATATGAGCACTCTGGCCCAAGTCAGTGTGTGGATGAAACTGAGGCTTGGTTGCCAGGAAAGCCCTTTTCTGGATCTTTAAAATTTCTTCAAAGTCTTAGTTCAGAAGAACAAGCTGACCTAAACATTTTCAGAAAAGCAACCCAAAGGGCTCAAAAGTGCTTGAAAAAAAATGGAGTTAAAATGCTCAAATAAATAGCTTCGGGTATTTGCTTGGTTCAACTTAATACAAAGCAGGAGTGGGCAAAACTTTTTGGAACCAAATGATCACACCTGTAAGTAGAAGTAGCGTTAAAAGCTACTGCTTTTTTGAGAGAGAAACATCTGTGTTATCTTGACCCTTCAGCCTGATCCACAAGTCAGTCCCTGCCAGGTTTGGTCCATCTGGTGCTACTGGGGTATGAGCTGCACTTCCTCTTCTGTGATGGAAGGAGTCCGGCTTTAAATTGATTGAAATCCGTGTTTGGAGGCTGTGGACAGCAAGCTAAGAATACATCTCTATGAGTAAGAATATGATCTTAGTTTCCAGCAGAAGTACTGAATCCTATTTGTGCTGAGCATTAGGAATAATGAATAGGGACAACTATTACCTGAGGTGTCCTTAGAGCAGGAAATACTGCACCTTGGGGTATGTAAGTGCATCTTGTAAATAGTAAATATTACAGCTACCAAAACTGCCTGTCTGCTGTTCCAGCTGTGATCTGGCTCCTCTAAACGTGTCGGCTGTATCCCCCAAACTCACTTGGGTTCCTGCAGGGGGTCAGGGAGAAGAGCAAGAGCTGCGCCACGGGGGAAATGGAGCCACGGGGAAATGTCAGGCTGTAGCCGTGGGAGCCAGCAGAGCCTCTGAAGTCACCCAGCACGAGGCAGGAGCCCTTCCCTGGTTTATGGCTCTGTTCTAAATGTGAGTTCAGTTTCACGGCTAAGCTGAGCCTTGAGCCGTACAGACTCTGTAGTGTATATCGATAAAACACTTCCCATGTGCAATAGTGTGACAGTGTTCAAGAGACAGAAGAAAGGTCAGTGCGCTTCGCCCGAGCCCCAGTTGTACCTGCTGAGTGTGTCTGGACATGTCTCTCTCTATATCTTTACCAGATTTCATCAAGCGATTTGTGCCAGGAGTAGAGCAAACTGAATTATTTATCACAGTTAATGCAGACCTTAATAAATTGTTCAGGAACTTTCAAGAGTATTTGTTCATATTTATTACCAAAGGCTGAGGTTTGCAAGCTGTGCGAGGTCTTATCTTCTCAGTGAAGTGAAAAAGATCCAGGGAAACTCATTTCTCTTAAATGAGAATTTGGCTCTTGAAACTGATGGGTCTTGGGCTCAGCGTGTATCGCTTTATCTGCCCTCCTGGACCAAAGAGAAATTTTAAACTGTGGTAAATAATGAATTAATGAGTTGTTAATAAGCCAGCTTCCCTGTATAAAGCGTGTATAGGTCTTTCCTCCTGGTGTGCTGAGCAGGCTGGACCCAGCTGACGAACTAGAGATGTTCTTCTGTTGTTCTGCACCTTTTAGCCGTGGTGGCTCTGTCTATTGTGGATTTATCTGTCATGAAGAACCAGCGTTCAGAGAGTACTTGGAAAGCGTCTCTCTATGCGATAGAAAAAACAGGTGCCTACTACACTGCAAGTCCTCTGCAATAAACAGTGAGCAGACAGGCTGGTGCACTGGATAAACGGAACTGCCTTGCGGAGTAACAAGCGAATGGGGTAGACTCCTTTTTCTAGACACTGACTTGCTCCAGTGGTTCCCTTTTATATATGCCAGCAAACATCCCTGCTGCTGACACGGACCCCCTCTCTTTGCTTGCCAGCATGTGGCACGTGGGCTCTATCCCACGTTCGGACTGAGGGCAACACTGAAAGCCTTTCTTGCGCGTGACAACACCTAGAGAGTTCTTTGAAAGTCCTTCGGGGAGACAGCTGTAAGGATTTAAGTTTTCAAGGCACGCAGAGTGCTAAAGGACACGTTTAAATTCTGGTGTTGAGCTTTGCTGTTACATGTTGTTGTAGGCTGCTTTTTGCCAGCTGCCAGTTGCTGATATCAGATGACCATTCCTTTTACCGCCTCTCTGTGACTTCAAATATTGCCAGACCTAACGCAGAGAAAAAGAAGCGTGGATGAAGTGACAAAGCGAGGTTTGTTTGTTTGTTTGAGGTGAGTTCTGCAGGGCTGTTTGGAAGGTTCAGCATTCAGGAGGATGGTGGCTGCGCTCGCCGCGCCGGGCGGCGGTTCTGCTCGGGGGGCTCCTGGCTGCTGTTCCTGCTGTAGCTGTTCCTGCTGTAGCTGTTCCTGCTGTAGCTGTTCCTGCTGTAGCTGTTCCTGCTGTAGCCTGTAGCTCCGCAGCCGTGCCCAGCGCCTGTTGCCTGCAAGGGGAACTGGTCTGCACCAGCCCAGCTGCGAGAAGGGTCACAAACTAAAATAAATCACTTCTGTGAAACTTGGACCAGACTATTAATATTTGGCAGCTGCATACATCATCACATAGTTAACAGGAGACTCAGAAGAGGCGTTTTCTTCCATATAAGTGTGACTGTTTTTCTTTTAACTTGTCAATAAGCTAGCACGTTGCTCTGTCTTACCGTGCAGCTATGCCTGCATCTCATTTGTTACTTCTCATTATATCTTGTACTTTATTTTACATCTCCTGCATTTATAGCTTTTTCAAGGACGTAACTAATGTGCTTCTGGCATGTATCTTTGTATCATTATTGACTTATTTCTAAGCAAGCTCATTTCTCATCGCTTCCTAAAATATCTTTTTTTTCTTTTCTTTCCTATGGAAAGAGAAAACATTAGGCTCAGTTCCTAGAGGATATAACCTAGATACTGTTGGCACACATTTTTTCTATTGTTTGTCTATGCAAAACTCTAATCCTAAATATAAATACTCATCAATTAATTCATTAGCACGCACAAAAGATGGTGCATGCATCCACACAAAACTCTGTTTTCCCCCTCCTTTCAACTTCTGTATTTATTTTTGTTTGTTTTACTTATTTTTTTCAGCAAGAACAGTAACAGATGCAAAGAGCTTAACTAATTCATAAAATATATATTTTTTTTTCAATTTGAGGTGGGTTTTGGCTTGAAGACTGGATATTGTTGTAGCTTTTCCTTTTTGTGTGGCAAAATTCCATTGCTTTGGGTGTCCAGGACAATCAGAGCACCCGCATTGGAAATGCTAACAAATTCCACAGATAAAAGGTTCACACTTTTTCAAAGCTCAATTCTTCCAAGGGACGGTTATTTCCTTGATAAACATTTCTGTGGTACTTTGGTTATGATATAGACCACAAATGTAATTAACTTGGGTATATGCCTGAAAATGAAGCTGTACAAAATGATTATTCTGAAAAATTTAAGACTCATAATCTGGATTGATAGTGATCACTGACAGAAGCTTAATGAATGGCCACTCAGATGCCTTGTAGACTCAGTGGTCAAGTTTATTTAAGCTATTAAACTTCATATGATGCCAGTATGAGTGAGGCTGTGTGGGCCATGATGAAGGGCATACATCTCTGTGAGAGAGCATGGGAACTGCAAAATTATAAATTATAAATAAATATATTACAGCAGTTCTTTATAGCAGTTAAGCCATAGAGTAAGAGAACAAATACAACATACAAGTTGACTATAGTATATGATACACATAATGAAGCACCAAAGCCATAATAGGGTTTGTTTTCTTAAAATAAATCAGTTAATTTGTAAGAACTACTGATGCTAACTTGCTTTAGGAAAGCAATCAAAGCACAATCTTAGGACTTAATGAACAGCATTCAGACTCGGTATAGACAGTTAGTGAACAAGAAGAAAAGGTCAGAATTGTCTCAGGGAGATTATTTACCAAGCTTTTAAACTATGAAAATTATGGGATTATAAACTTTTTTTTTGTTGATATCTCAGGATAACCTGACGTTCTCCAGGAGTGTTCTTTTTGGACTGAAAAAGGTAGAACTCTGTTGTGCTGCTATTAATGATGATGCTATCTTGGCATGGAGAATTTCTTAAAAAACCCTGTCAGCTCTGTAATGTGGCCAAGAATCAAAATCACTGTGAGATTTACAAAGTACCTATTTTGTTGAAGCTTGTGAGATCTATTGATGCTTTTTTTTTTTCCTTTTATTATTTCTCTAAGCATTAACTCTCATCTAAGGAGCTTAACAAATACAATGAATTGAATTTCTATTTGACCTCAAATGTGGATAGATAGGGGAATATAGGAACATATCTCTATATCTCTACTTATACTTTTTTTTTTTTCTTTCTTCTCTTCCATAAAGCCACAAATTTATTTCTCTGGCAGCATTTCTCCTCTATAGGAGGACAGACTCTTTCCTATCTCTGCAATAGGTAGTCTGGCTGACAAGAGGGTACCACAAGTATTCACTGTTCACAGCTTCTCCTGTGAGGCTTTCTGCTATTCTGGAGTATCACTTCTCTCAACATAGGCCTCTGTAAACTCTTTACAATGAGAATGTCTGTACAATGGGAATACACACTAATTTCTTCAGAATAGTGTGCTTTTATAGTGAGCTAGTTAACTCTAGGTAGTTGCTTTGTGGCAAAATTCCAGTTGGAGTCGAGTGATCCTTACCTTAACATAGCTAGGTGAAATTAATATAATATCCTCACTGCTGTAGTTGACCTTAACCAACTATGTTAAAATGATATCCATATAGCTGTTTTTTTTTTTTTTTTTTTTTTTTTTTTTTTTTTTTTAATAAATTGTGTTGGTAAACACTAAAGAGAAACATAGATCCCTTTAGCTGAACTCTACACATCTTTTTAGTGTTTACCATGCCATCCATTCCCAGGATCACTTATCAATCCTGCTCCAATTCATCACCAATAAACAAATACAATCCTAGGTGTCTTGATGCTTGGCAATTTTTAACGTGAGAAGGTTGGTCAAGATTGTCTTGTTCCCTGTGAATCTTTACTGTAATAGTGGTGATGCAAACTAAAACTAAGGCACTGCTGTCCTGAGTACATGTAAAGTGATGAATAGTGAGAACTCTTACAAATTTACATTTGTAATGGGCAAAAAATGAAAAGGTTGAAATTAAGAACGATTAATATGATTTTAAGGTTTTGTTTTTATTTTCCACAGAAAAAAGACCTGAAATGTGGAAAGACTGAGTGATACCGAAGGTCATAGAAAGAACCTGTTGTAGAATCAGGTAAGTGTACCTCTTCAAGTCTTACGTCTGTTTGAATAAAATTATTCTTTCTTCATTTATGGGATATTTTTTGGATCATCTGTGCAAGGTCATAAAGGAAAGCTGCATAGTGGCCTCTCTATTTTAAATGTTTGACTTTCTCAGTTGATGCTCGCTTGGGAATTATGTTTTCTATCTTACTTCCTCTTCCTTCAATGCTGTTTCCTGTTGCATCATGTTATGCAATGAAGTTACACATTGTAGTTTTTGAAGCATTAAAAAAGTAAGAAGTACCCTGAAAAATTACACGAATGTTTATCACCTGCATTAGAAAACAAGCAAACAAAAAACAAGTAGAAGTAAACCAAGAGTTTTCTCCATGGTAAAGAGGTATGAAAAACAAAGATTGGGGTTAGAAGAACATAAAGTAAATTGTTTGCATAAATTAACTGATAATGATACTTTTAGCACATGGATTCCTTGCTGTTTCTACTCAAAGATCATATAAGACATGTGAAAAAAAAAGTTGGCATAAGACACCTATGGAAATTCTTACCTAATACCTGCTTAAAATTGTGACTTAGAATATAACAGTTATAAACAACTCAGAATAGTTACTTTGGAGTTCACTTGACTCTGGTTAAATGTTAAGAAGCAATTTCTAGAAAGTCACTCCCATTTAATTACTTTTGCACACTGCATATTGTTACCTAAAGACAAAAACGTATAGGATTTCTTGCTGATGATCTAAAAAAAATTCAAGATAGCTGGCAGATGGCTTACAGATATCATTCTGGAATATCTTATACTGACAAATAACAACAGTATGTATAATTAGCGCCCTGCAGATGGTATGCAAAATGATCTGCATGCTCTTAGTATAGATTTTTTTTTTAAAACAAAGACTATTTTTGAGAGTCAGTTTTGCAAGCATGACTTTCCATTCAGGACACATCTAAGCAGGGCTAAGAATGTGTTCTCCATCTAGTTCTATAAGGAAATAGCTCTGTGACTTTGAGGTCTTGATCCATGTACAGTGTGCTGCCACGATAAAAGTAATAATGACATATAATTAGGTCATATTAGGCTAATATAACATTTACAGACTCTTAAGCAGAAAAGAACCAGAGACAGGGCACAGTAGAATCATTTAGCTTTTTACCTTGAACTTCAGAAAATCATGAGGCATTTTCAAGCTTGCAAAACTTTTCTACTCAATGTTCTTTCCAGATTGTACTTGCACTTTCATAGTGAACCTCTAGGTTCAGCTCTTCCTTGCTGATGTGTTTTCACCCAGATACTGACAAAAGCGACTGAGAATATTCAGGTAGTTGAGAGACTGTAAAGGAGGACAGGAAGGTTGACATGCCTGGAGTATGACTTTTCAGCTCCTATCAGAGCTAAGAACATGGAGTTTGGAGGGAAGCTGGCATGAGGAACCATGCCAAGCCAAGTAAAAAGATACTCCTGAAAATAGGAAATAAGTGATGGTAGGAGCCAGTCTTAAGCCAAATAGGCACTGGAAGTAGTCTTTCAATAGCTAATGAAAAATTAAAGGAAAAAAATCATGAGGTACTTTAAAAGAAAAGGAGGAAAATAGCTTATGACTTATGTGATAGAGGAAGAAGTCCCTTGAAGGAGGCGAAGTGAAGAGGCTGGTGTAGTTGAAGTGGTTGTCTAGGAATAAGATACTTCCCAGCAGTGTTCAGGATGGATATCCGCAAGTAAAGGCTTTATTTTTCAAAGACAGAATAAGTGATAGTACAGTAAGCAAGTGGAAAGTGAGTGTGAAAATGAATTTGATAGCATGACAGGACTTAGGCGAGAAAGACTATAGCTCAAAAAAGGCAGGCAAGAAAACACAACACATCTCAGAATTGAAGCTAACTCAGAGTTTTATCATCCTGAACAATAGGTAAGATAGTGACTTATGGTGATCGGAAAAGGAGAAAGGACCAGTAGAAATGAAGGATCAGGGATGATTTTTAAGTCTTGTTACACTTCAGGTAATGAGCAAAAATTAATTAGAAGTTGACTGAGATTTGAGTTTGCTTAGGAGACAAATGTAAAGTATACACAGGTATCTGAGGCGACAGCAAGATGAAAAGTGCTGCATCTCTGATCTCTCATTAATCTGGGATGTTCTGTAGAAGAGCTGTCAAAACAGATGCACTTAATAATATAAAAATAAAAAGAAAGAGAGAAAAAAATGATGGAAACCCAAAGAGAATGATACTAAGAAGGTTGTGTCAAAGCACAGGAAAAAGAAATTCTTGTTTTAAAGCCAAAATTACATAGCAGCTAGTAGAGAATGGCAAGTATTCCTCAGCAAAGCCTGTGGGAAATAAAAGAATTAGGTAAGAAGACTGAACTGTAGAAAAGGGACTCTGGATAGAGAGTATCCATAGTGTAGTTACCTCAGAAGTGAAAAGGTAAAAGAGGATTGTGACAGAAGGTCACTGGGGTGGAAACAAACAGCAACAGAGAAAATGCAACGTGGAGTGGTATTAGATCCCTTCAAGCTGACCAAGAGGATTGAAGCACCGAGGTGACAATTCAGGTGTGGGTTGAGTAGGTCACCAGTGTGAGAGCTGAAGTAACCAGGATTTATTAGAAGTGTGGGAGAAGAAGGAAACAACATTGTGGAGCAGGGAGAGGGTAAGTACTGCTCAGAACAGGTAAAATGAAGGGAAGTTATTGGAGAAGGCGCTTGAGAAGCAGCTTGGTATGCATTCTGTGCTATGCGTATGTGAGCTGAGGTAAGAGCAGAGGGCAGTGTAAGGACATGCTTCGTAGGTACCTTCACACTTACTGCAGTGGAGAGGTATGCTAGGTAAAGCTGAAATGCCTGTAAGTGTAAGCCATCTGCTGTCGGATACCTGTATATACTGCGGATCTTGTCTGCAGCCAGGTTTGTCATTACCCTTCTCACTGGTCTTATTTTCTGTCATCTGAATCTGTCTCTCCAGGGAGGGTTAGTACCTGATGGGATGAATTTCAGTGCAAATAAATTTGATCTTGGAAACAAAAAGCTACACCAAGATGTATAAAATGCTTCAGTCCGACTTGCACTTAACCAAGTGTCTGGTCCCCAAATTCAGAGCCAGAGTACTGTGGGGAAGAGCTAGCAGGTAGCATGTAGGAAAACACTCTATTTTGGGGGTGAAGAGGACCAAAAAAAACCCTGCAGAGGCACAGCATGTAACTGGTGAGGAGAGATGGTAGTCAGAGACACATTATGTTGGGTGCAGATTATAACAGGCTGGTTTTGACAGCAGGTTCAATAAACCAGATCAATACATCTCCACCCAGCTCAGCATGTAATGGCAGTACTGTGTTTTAATACTCCTTTGTAGCTTCCTGCTGCTATAGCAATCCCCACCTCCAAGATAGGAGGTCAGTTAGATTTATTGCTTACTGAGAGTGAAATGAATACTAAGAAACTGAATATATATATATTTTTTCTTTTTCAATGTCTGTTGTACCCACCTTTGCTAATGGTCTTCTTGGTAAGGATGACTACATGTGACTTGACTTTATCTGGCATTTAGCAGCACTTTCAGAGAGCTGTCAGAACAGCTCACCAAGTGAGATATCCTTGCTCGGCTCCCCTCTTACACTCAAGTCTTTTGTAATATCTTGTGCTATTCCTGCCAATAAGTATCAGCATCTCTTCAGCCAGGTTATGTGTATTGCTCAGCCTGACTTGGAATTCAGATGACCTGTTAAATATGGTCAACACCGGAACTCTGAAAAGTAAGGAGACGCCTAAAAGCTGCTTCTGGATCCAAGGAGGGTACAGGAAAGGCTTAGAGGAATTTGAATAATGTGAGATTCTTAAATACACTCTAGAGGTTTACTCGGTGAAATTTTCCCAGAGTTTGTGGTGCATAACTTTATAGAGTGATGAACTGTAGACCTCTAAATGTTCCTTGAGGTATATTTAAGTTATTGGGCTACTATTGCTCAGTAGGGGATGATCATGTAGTTTTGTAGTTCCAGTTTCCATTTACAGATGTTCTTTTTAAATTTTCAGGGGGCTGTTAATGAACTGAAAAAATGATATAACTGCCTGAGCTAGTTGTGCGTACATTTTATATTGATCTGGTATTCTTGATTCAGCAACAATTAACATTAGGGGAAAATCTGCAGTAGTTACAGTAAAGCATTTGGTAGATGAATCAGAACATGACAGTGATGTGTTGGGTTCTGAGGATAGTTCCCCCCTAGACTTACTAGATGGTGCAATTTGCCCATCAGGGAATGTTTCACTCCTGTGGGGTCCCGTGGGACCCAGGTGCAACACAGCTGTTTTTGACTTTTCATTCCCTTGGCTTCCTTAGGGAGAAAGGAAACACAAGAGTAGCAGCCTCATGGGATGGCACAACAAATTAGAGCATATTTTCTAGGGCAGAACTGGATCCACGTAGTTAATGTTCCAAAAGTTGTATTTTAGCCAACCCTCTGCTCTTAACCAGCAGTGAATGGGTTAATTTGAATCCAGAAGGCATTGGGATGTGCTAGCTGAAAACTACACTAGGAAATGCTGACTCTTGGATGCCTTTCAGCACTGTGTGAATGCAGTTGTCTGGCATCCAGATCAGTGCAGGCTCCTGCTTGGGCAGCCGTCACTACTAGACTTAAGTAGAGATGCCCTTAATGGATGATTTGTGGGCTGATAAAAGACATTTAGTGATGTGTGGCTAGACATTCTAGACAGTTCATCTTTTTTCTAATGGCATTTTTTCCCACATAAATCAGAACAGTAATAGCATGGGTACCTTTGTGAACTAGAAAACAAATACTGGAGTTAAAATATCTTACAGTAGCATACAACAAACCAAAAATAACCGATATTTTAGAAAAGGATATGAATATAATAGAGCATAGCAGAAGCCAAGCTGAGGAGTTCATTTCATTTTATGAATACTCTTGACTAAAGACTTCAAATTTAACAATTAAAAAGACACTAGAAAAGAAGGTAATATTCCACTTTGGTACATTAAACCTCTTGTTTATGTTTCACCTATTGGATTTTCAGTGGTTGCAGTGGTTGCACATAGACATCGAGATTTTCCTGCTTCTCAACAGGGAAGAAAATTACAGAAATGCTTTTTGATTGGGGAGTGTTGCAAGTGTAAAGAAGCCTAATCTGTGAACAGGAGCAGGTGGAAGATAGTTAGGGGTATACACGTGTGGTAGGGTGAATGTCCAAAACTCAACTTTTGAACTCCTAAGCAAAAACCTTTTATTTGCTAGCAGAAACAGGAACACCTGTAAATTT